>JAJPUD010000226.1:785789-810349 GCA_023553655.1 Myrmecobius fasciatus | reverse complement strand
TGGTGGTGTTGGGGACGCTGGCGGGGACGGTCACAGGGAGGCCTGGGAAGGAACTACTGGAGAAGGAAGAAAACAAGGACAAGTCTGTAGTGTGTCTTCAGTAAAACCAGAGGAGGGCAATCCAGGCCCTGCGCCGACAGTCCCGGCATCGCCAGCAGAGCCCTTGCTGGCTTTGCCAGCAGCAGCTGAGGCGCTGGGAGAGACGAGCTACCAACACAAAGAAATCTGTCCTCCTCTGAGACCTTTGTGACCAAAACCAAGCCTTCCTCACAGTTATTTCAACCCTGCCCGGACGCTGGAGGGACAAGGGAGAAAGGCTGGCCAGTGGATACCTGCTGGAGATGGGCAAGAGAACGAAGCCCAGAGAGACCTGCCCGGAGGCCGTTGAGAACAGCTCAAAGAGCTGGGAACAAGCCTGGGCCCACAGCGGGTTGGACCCTGGCTCCCGGTGACGGCCGGAGAGCCTTGACATGCACGTGGAGAAGTTCCATCTGACTGGATACTTATGAAGCATCTTTGGCACCGTAGGGAGCGGAACAGAGAATAGTACAAAGATTTAGAGAAGGTCCCTGCGCCCATAACTTAGGCTAATAAAAGAACAAAGCAAGGACCAATAATAGGAAATAACACTGGAGTTCCCTGGAGGAGAAGAGCATGGCAGCTGAAATCAGGTTTTAAGGACGGGGAAGTAGGGTGGTAAGAGACCCCAGACCTGGGGAAGGGAAAGGCAGTGGGGAGGGGTACAAAGGGGGGAGTCCTAAGGGATGGCCCCAAATCAGAATTGTTCCTGATCCTGGACGGTCAGTGTGGGGGGCAATGGGGAACCCCAGAAGGGTCTGAGCAGAACAGAATCCCCCATCAACAGAGAGGCAAAGAGTGAACGAAGAAAAAGCTGGATCTGGAGTCAAGAGGCCCGGATTAAAATATGGCTCCTTACTTGGATAAACCTCTCCTCTCACTGAGTCTTCATCTTTCCATATAGAAATGCAAAATATAAAATGCAGGAATTGGAGCCATGAAGGTCCCTCTCGCTCTAGAACTGTGACTCTCTGAGATCGAGCTCCAAGTCTGGAGGAAGAAGAACACTCCAGGCAAAGTCCAGGCTGATCCCAATGAGAGACCAAGCCCAGGGAAGAGGGCCAGAGGCAGAGAGACTCCATTTGGACCTTATCAAATAAGAAAGGCAAAGAGAGAGTAGAAATCAAAGATCTCCAACTGTGAAACAAAGCACTATCACCATTACTGTATTAAAAATGTTAGCTTTACATTTCAACATTATTAGCATGTAGTGGACTTCGTGCCATCTAGGGGAGGGGAGGGGACTGGGGGTAAAATTTGTAATGGAAAGCTTTGTAAAGATCAATGTTGGGGAACTACCCATACATATGTTATACAAATAAAAAGCTTTAATAAAAAACAAAACAAAAAAAAAATGTTAGCTTTAGCAACAAAAGCAAAAGAAATGGAAGGAATTAAGAGTAGGTAATGAAGAAACAAAATCATCACTGTTTGCAGGTGATATATTGGTATACTTAGAGAACCCTAGTGAATCAACTAAAAAACTACTAGAAACAATTTTAGCAAAGTTGCAGAATATAAAATAAATGCACATTAATCATCAACATTTCTGTTACCAACACAGTCCAGGAGGAAGAGATAGAAAGAGAAATTCCATGTAAAATAGCTGTAGATAATATATTTGGGAGTCTACCTGCCAAGACAAAGCCAGAAACTATATGAGTACAATTACAAAGTTAGATCTTAACAATTGGAAGAATATCAAGTGCTCGTGGGTAGGCCGAGTTAATATAATAAAAACGACAATTCTGCCTAAATTAGTCTACTTATTCAATGCCATACCAATTAATTGCCAAGAAATTATTTTATAGAGATAGAAAAAATAATAAAAAAAAATTCATCTGGAAGAACAAAAGGTCAAAAATTTTAAGGGAATTAATGGGGAAAAAAAAATGCAAACAAAGCTAGGCCGTACCAGAACATAAACGATTATAAAGCAGTGGTCATCAAAACCATTTGGTACTGGCTAAGAAAAAGAATAGCTGATCAGTGGAATAGCTTAGGCTCCCGAGACACAATAGTCAATAACTATAGTATAGTGTTTGATAGACCCAAAGACTCCAACTTCTGGGATAAGAACTCACTATCTGACAAAAATTGCTGGGAATATGGGAAAACAGTATGGCAGAAACTAGGCACTGACCAACACAACACCCTATAGCAAGATAAGGTTAAAATGAGTTCATAATTTAGACGTAATGGGTGATATTATAAGCAAATCAGGAAAACATGGGATAGTATCTCTCAGATCTGTGGAGAAGGAAAGAATTTATGGCCAAAGAACTAGAGAACATTGTGAAATACAAAATGACTAATTCTGTTTTATATTAAATTAAAAAGCTTTTTGTACAAAAGCAATGTAGCCAAGATTAAAAGGGAAGCAATATCCTGGGGTTTACGTCCAAGGGCTCTGATAAAGGTCTCATTTCTAAAATATAGAAAGAACTGACTCAAATTTTTAAGAATACTAGCCATTTCCAGTCATATGAAAAAATGCTCTAAATCACTATTGATCAGAGAAATACAAATTAAGACAATTCTGAGGTACTTCACACCTATCAGATTGGCTAAGATGACAGGAAAAGATAAAGATAAATGTGGGGGGATGTGGGAAAACTGGGAGCTCAGTTCTGATGAGGAACACAACACGTGCTGGGCTTCAGCCACGAGTCAGAAGGAAAGGTCTCTTGGTCCTCAGGGTGTGAGGAGTGGAAAAGCAGACATCCTTTTTGGATGTCATTTCCACTGATGAATCCCTATCACCTCCGGGAGTTTTTTGCACTATCAGGACTTTCTTTCCTGCATCCTGGGTAGCTGGAGCTCCTGCAGAAACACAACAATGGGCTCTTGAGGTTGGGTCTGAGCTGCCTGGCATGTGCTGCCCCTGCTTCTGCTAAGCCGTGGTCAGAAGCTGCTGTGGACAGCCGGCAGCTTCTCCAAAGTCCTCTCCAGATGACAGCTGAGGAGGGCCGGAGGTGGGACAGGGGCTGAGGGAGGTGCTACCCCCTCCAGGCCTCCTCTGCTTCTCCACCTGTTGGTAACGACTGGTCAGCAGCTGTCATGGGGAAGGTGGGCTCCTCCTCCACAATGACTTCTGCCTCAAGGTCAGCTGCAAGGGCTGGAAGCTAGGCCGCTGGTCTGGGGCCCACCGCCACTTCTGGGCTCTTAGTTTCAGGACCCGGCTGTCTTCGTCAAGGACTTGTCTCTGGTCTCCGTCAGGCTTCCCCTTGGCCCACCCTAAGAGTGAAGTGCACCGGAGTGGTGGATGGGTGCAAGGCAACATGAGAACTGCTGTGGAGCGAGGAATAATGAGCTCTGGCAATTGATAAAACGTGGGCTGCAGGGGAGAGGGCATCGGGTCTGACCCCCGAGCTGCCGAGCTAGGTAACCAGAAGGATGCTGAGGAAGGCTGGATGGGGGTCTCCAGGACCCACTGCACCTGAGGGTCTTCCAGGTGACACCAAGACTTCTCTTGGAGAAGTCCTTCTGGTAAATGCCATCTCCCCTCATTAAATAATGCAAACCGAACCCCACTCCCTCAGTGGGGAGATCCCTTTCATACACAAACCACTAGATTCACAAAGAAGGGAGACCCTCCAGTGGGCCTCATCCTGCTTAGAAGAAGCCTTTGTTCCTGCAATTGTGATCTAGTACACGCAGGGGGACACTCCCTTCCCCCAGATCACTTCTGTCAATTATCATTGCTAAGAAAGCCTCCCTTACCCCACGTATTATTAGTGAGGGACCAAGTACAAACCGCCTTTGTTTCCTGTTTCCCACCACTCCCCATTCTCCCTTCTGACAAGTTTCTCTTGAAGACCCCTCTGGGACTCGAGGGCAAGAGTTTTAAAAGACTTTTTTTTATCCCTGATTTTCAAAAATAGCACAGACACAGCAGAGCATAGCATCTCTATGTGGTAGAAAACATGCACACGTATGCATGGAACTGTCTACAGAACCAGACATCAAACGACACTGTAAAGTAGCAGTCATCAAAACTGACACAGAGGTTAAATTGGGAAGCAGACCGGGAAACAGACTAAATAAAGAGGAATCAGAAAGAATAGAACTCAATAACCCAGTTTCAATAAACCAGAAATCACAAATTACTTAGGAAAGAACTCCCCATTTGATAAAAATTACTGAAAAATGGGAATGTCCAATGCCTTCCACCCTATTCCACAATAGATTCTAAATGGTTATGTCTGTAATATCAGAGATTGTATCATTACGAAATTAGAAGAGAAACAGATCATTTAACTTTCATGGGTGTAAGTAGGAGATTTTTTTTTTTTTTTTTTTGCTGAGGCAATTGGGGTTAAGTGATTTGCCCAGGGTCACACACAGCTAGGAGGTGTTAAAAGTCTGAGGTCACATTTGAACTCAGGTCCTCCTGACTTCAGGGCTGGTGCTCTATCCACAGTACCACCTAGCTGCCCCAGGAGATGTATTTTTAATCAAACAAGGGAACAAAGGCACTTAAAAGATAAACAGATTTTATAATAGAAATCTGAAAAGCTTTTGCACAAAGTATTCAAATGGGGGAAAAATCTTTGTATCAAATTTCTAGGATAACAATTTGGTAACCAAGATATATATATTTAATCAATAGATAACATATATCTAAGAACAAAAGCCATTTCCCTCCAGATAAGTGATCAAAAGATATGAAGAGTTCTCCAATGTCAAGTATTTTAACATAATTAACATGTAATGGACTTCCTGCCATCTAGGGGAAGGGAGGGGACTGGGGGGGAAATTTGTAAAGGAAAGCTTTTTAAAGATCAATGCTGAGGAACTACCCATACATATGTTATGCAAATAATAAATAAATAAATAAATCTGCTCTCACAACAAATTAAAAAAAAAAAAAAAAAAAAGAGTTCTCCAAAAAAGAACGTAGTCATTATTGTTTTAAGTTGGTTTTCAGTTATGTCTGACTCTTCCTGACCCCATTTTGATTTTCTTGGCAAAGAAGGCATTTCCTTCTCCAACTTATTTTACAGATGAGGAAACTGAGACACAAAGGGTTAGGTGACTTGCCCAGGAACACAAAAATAAGTGTCTGAGGTTGCATTTGAACTCAAGAAGATGAGTCTTCCACACTCCAAGTCCTGTACTCTATCCATTGCCACCTAATGACAAACTATTAATAACCATGCAAAGGAATGCTCTAAGTCACTAATAATAAGGGAAATGCTAATCTAAACAAATCAAGGGTTTCACCTCCCATTCTTGCAAATTAGCAAAAATGATAAACGATAAGAATAGTCAATGTGGAAAAACACTAGTGCATTGTTGGTGGAGCTGTAAAATGATGGAAAGCAATTTGGAATTATGCAAATACATTGACTAAAATGTCTTTGTTGATTCCACTGCTGCTAGGTATATGCTCCAAGGAGGTCATTAATATTATTCATTTAGAGGCACTTTTTGCATTAGTAAGGAAATGGAAACAGAATAGGTACCCATCAAACTATGGGGGGTGTGTGTGTGTGTGCATGTGTGTGAAAGAGAGTAATACTGTAATATATCATAGAATATAAGATATAAGAAATGATAAATACAGTGAATATAGAGGACCACAGAAATATTCACATGAACAGATAATGAGTTAAGCAAAGCCAAGAAAACACTACATAACTACAACAAAAAAAATCACAAGCGAGTGTTGCAAAAATTACAAAACTCGGCAGGAGTGGGAGGTCCATGAATGAGATACACTGAGATGTAATCATCAAGGCTGATTTTTTTCCACTCCTTTTCTGTATTTAAAAATACTACTTAATCTATGGCTTGACTTTCTGTTTTTAAAAAGAAGTAGTGGCTAATGGTGTTCTTACTCACTCTGGAGGAAATATCTCCTGAATTGTTCAGATCACTGTTGCTTTCACCGTCTCCCACTGTTCTGTGTCTCCCACTGTTCTGTCTCGTGATGAGGCAGGTGTGGAACAGGCAAAGTAAAATATGCCTCTGTGACCAAAACTGTCAAGATGGAGCTGCTAAGCAGATAGATCACTGACATACTGTGTGATCAATCCTCTGTATTTCTTTTACATGGAACTATTTTCAGTAGAAATAGAAACTACTTTTATTGGGTGACTTTAATGATGGTTTCCAACACGTGTTCCAAAAGGAATTGCCCTTTGTTCTTTATGCCCCTGGATTCCCAAGGCTAGTCTCTGCCTCCTGAGCTCCACTAAGACCCAGGCCGAAGCGACAGCAGTCTATGCCGGGGAGCATACCTCTTCCTCCTCCAACGGGGCTATTTGGGAAATCCCTCTACTGCCATCATCGTTCCTGGAGGCTGGGTGTGCCCACTGGAAAGCCCACAGGCAGGAAGGATAAAGACACCTCTGAAACAGAGCAGCGTTCTCAGCCTCAACATACGCAGCCTGCAAGGGACCCCGAATGGCCTTCCGTGGAGGGGTGTGTGCTCAAGTGCTCTGGTACGTCTGCTGGTTTTCCAGATGCCCACTCAGAGAACTGCACAGGACCACAGCCCGAAAGCTGGGAGAAAACTCCTAACAGAGTCCAAGTTCCTTCATTTTACAGGCAAGAAAATGGATGCCCACTAGAGACCTGCCCGAGATCCCACAATGGGGATGGACTTTAGGCCCAGGCTCCTTCGATTGTATCCAGGACAAGCGGACAGCCTCCGGAGCCAACAAGCCTCTGGGGAGTTCAAGCTAAGTCATTTCCAAATTACTTTCTCATTACTCACCTGTGCAAGTTTTGCAAGCACTGTTACTACGCAATTCCCTTTATCCTAAGGCGGGTTTTGCACACAGCCCAGAGACACACAGAAGCCAAGTTCAGCGTCTGAAACAGCGGCCCAAAGGTGAAACACTCTCAGCCTCAATCCCAGCCTTTCTCAATCGAGCTGGCTTTCCTCCTATTGGTTAGTTCCTAGCAACAATTCCAAAAAAAAAAAAAAAAAAAACAAAGACCAAAAGAAGGAGGGAGCAAAGCCCAGTTGCCAGCTGCTAGACAAAGCGGGAGCTACGAAGGCCAGGTGTGCCAGGTACAGAAGTGGGCATCCGGAGGCCTCCCAATGGGACTCCTCCCCACCTCTGCCCAGAACTCAGGTCACCATCAGTTCAAGGTTACCTAATCCTGTGCGGAATCTCTTAATGCCCTGAAATCTGGCTCCCTCAATCAGGAAACGCCACCTCCCAGGTACACAATTAGGAGACTCCAAGGCACACCTCCCAGTCCTGTAAGCTAAAAGGATCTGTTGCTTAGAGAAAGGAAATCAACAAACCATTCTAACCCCAAAGAACACAGAGAATTCAAGAGGGGGAGAATGGGCAAGCTCCTGAAAGAAAGGCGGAGGGGTCCCCAGGGCCCAAGCAGAGAGCTCTTCCTCCCACCCAGGTCCAAGTTACTGATGATTTCTATTCCTTCTGCAAAAGGAAGCACTGCCTTCCACAGCCGCTGAGAGCCTCCCAGTCTGAGGCCTGTGGAAATAGGGAAGTTACGAGCCTCCAATCACCCCCACCCTCTAAAGAGTCCTGACTCGAATCCAGTCCTTGCGGGGTAGAGATAAACCTGCTGGGACTGGCTGCCTGCACCCCAAAAGTCCCCCCCATGGCTACAACTCTGGACTTCCCAGCTCTAGGCAATCATTTAGATGCTAAACATAACCAAGTGAACTTCCTAGGGCACTATTCTTTTGAACCTGTCCAGGAAATGAAATTCAGCCAGGAGTTAATAATTAACCAAGAAGAAGGGTTCGTTCACTGGGGATGAGGCTGAGAAGCGTGTCCTCCTGGCCTCCACCCCCAAAGCAGCAACAAGGGCTGCATCCAGACCAGCCTCTCCCCGTTTCAATTAACGTTTATGGCCTGAAGCCTGACTCTACAGAAGAGGCTCCTGGGGACCAAGGAGAACACAAAGATGAAAAAGTGGCGTCCCTGTGCTCAGGGCCAGATCACCACCTTGAACTTGGGGACACAACCCCAGCAGAGCAGCACATTTCAAGAGGAGCCTTTGAGGGAACTTGGGAAGGCCGAGACTTTCCAAAGGAAATCCAGAAAATCCTCTCCCTGAGCATTCCTTCGACCTGCTTCAGCTCACGACCAGAAAGGCCGACTTAGCCAAGAGCAGCCCTAACCTCCCTCCAACCTATGGACAGCCCCAATTCCCTCTCGATCAACTACACGGTCTAGCTGGACTAACTGAGGGAAAAGGGTTCCAAAGAGAAGGCTCCTCTGAGGTCCCAGAAGCCAGGTCCCCCTGAGCCCAAGCCCTCTGCCCATGCTTTCCGGCCCAGCTCCACACTGTCTTCAGCCCCACCAAACATGGCACCCGACAAAGCAAACCGTTCCTCCTGGGGTCTCTCGTTTCCCAAAGAGATGGGATCCTGTGAGACAAGGGCAGTACTTCAAAATGTCAGAATAAGTATACGATTAACCTTCGGCAGGGATGCAAGCATCAAGCAAGAGACGTGCACAGTGCGTCACCAGCCCCCAGGACCAGCCAGGGAGGCTGGGAGAAGCCATGCAGTCTGGACAAGGCGCCAGAGCCAGGAGGCCTCTGACAGAGAGCCCAGAAAACCTTCAGTCCTTCTCCTCACCCTCGAACCTCCTGCCAGCCAGGGGCTCCCCATCTTCGGGGGCAGACACATGCAGGCCGCTGCCTCTGCTGGGCCAGGCCACCGAGGGCAGATCTACACTTCCAGGCCTGCAGGAGGGAACTCAGAGGTTTGGGCAGAGAATTGCCAAGTTTCCCAGGATTGATGCTCGTTCACTCAATAGTTACCATCTAGGGCAGCCACTGCCAAGCCCCAAGCTGTCCCCCTCTGCTTCCAGCCCAAGCACATGGCCTCCAATGGCCAGCCACCTTTCTCTTACATCAAGGGGGAGGGGGTGGCACCCATGGCCCCAGACACCCAACAAAGGCCGCTGGATGGCACGGCAGGTAGAGTACTAGACTTGGAATCACAAGCCCCGAGTTCAAATCTCTCCTCCAACATTTACTAGCTACATGGCTCTGGGAAAAGTCCTCCAAGCCTTCTCAGATTCTACTTCTTCACCTGAAAAATGAAGTCTCAGAACAGCCGCTGCCTTGTAGGGCTGTCGCGAGGCTCAAAGAAGACGCCCTTTACAAAGAACTGCGTGGCCCTGGAGAAGGGGCTTAAATGAAGGCAGCCCTGGCTTTCAACACCTCGCTACCTTCTTTCCAACAGAGGGGTCACCTTTCTCAGTGCACCTTCAAGGCCTTCTCCATCCTTTCCATCCAATACCCCCCAAAGTCCTGTCTGAGCCTCCGAGCAACAATGCTTTGGAAGGTGTTTTACAGATTCTGGTATCACTTATTATTTTACTGAGTCTCCTACCAACTCTGTGAGGGGGGGAAAGACAGGTGCTATCACTCTGGAAATAAACTGAGCCGCTATTCCCCAGAATTACATGGCTAGGCAGGCCTGGAGCCAGGCCAAGAACCCTGTCTGACTGTGTCAGTGTTCTTTGCATAATACTGCCGGTCCCTCCTCCCCAAAATAATCTGGACACTGGATGACAATCACCGGGTCCTACCTGGTGGTCTGTCCTTCTCATCTGCCCTTCAGCTACTCTGCACATGAGCCAGAGAAAGCTTCCTCTGATGGATATCGGGTATCAGATCGGGCCACAAGCCCACCATCCTCTGCTCATCTTTCAGGGTCCTCTGCCCTCTGGCCCCATGGATGATAGGCACATGAATGCCCCATTGGCAGAGCCAAGAATTGGTCCAATCATTCTGGAACCACATGGACAACTCTGCCAAGCCAGTCCTACTCCATGGCCCCCAAAGCCCTGCCATCGCCCCAGGAGAGCAGAGTCTTTCCATCCTACTGACAAGTGAGCTCGTACACGTGTTCAGAGTGCAAGCTCCTTGAAAGCAGGCACGTTTGGAAGGCCCAGGGAGTACCTGATGAATGCTTTTTCAGTCCGTCATCCTGGGAGCCAGTGGTGACCCCCAGTACTAGGGCTCAGGAAGAACAGAAACGGCCTGTACACACCCAAATGCTTCCAAAGAACTGGAAAGTAAGTAGGTGCGGGAAACAAACCGTGCTCTATGACAGAATGGACGGGGCCTGCTGCAAACACGAGGGATTCAGAGAAACAGGAAGACTCATCTGAACTGATGCAAAACCAGGAGAACGGGGCAAAAGCTACAAACGTGACAAGGAAGCATCAGGTGAAAGGCAGTGGCCAGCACTGGCTCCAGAGAATGGATAAGAAACACCCTTTCCTACAGAGAGGTGCAAAATGGCAGGCATTGCGCTATCAGCTGGCTGGCTTACTGGGTTTCTTTTTTCTTTTGCTGAAGCAATTAGGATTAAGTGACTTGCCCAGGGTCACATAGCCAGGAAGTGTTAAATGAGACCAGATTTGAACTCAGGTCCTCCTGACTTAGGGCTGGCACTCTATCCACTACACCATCCAGCCACCCCTGGTTTTTCTTTAAGACAAAAGGAGGAGGTCTTTTTCTTTGTTTTAAGAGGGCAAAGCTGAGAAATATCCATAAACAAAAATCTAGCCCCACATTCCCTTGTCAACCTTATCTGCTCCCCCCACGCCTGATACCAGCCATTGCTACCAGCTGGGCAAGTCACCTCACTGGCTCCTGGCGCCATGTTTATTCCTTGGTTCTCACTATTTTCATTGTCGAATGACAGCCACTCTCTCCTCTTTGTTCCTCTAAGTCAGGAGGTCTGAACCTGGACTCTAAAATATCTGGATCTCTGAATTTTAAAAGAAACAGCTTCCTCTGTAGTCCCCTGCATTTACAACCGTGACCTTGGGAAGGGTTTTGTCCAGTGGCTTCACCGCCTGCTGCCAAAGGGTCTGTGCCACGGACAGTGAAGAAGTCCTGCTCTGGATCCTGCTTATCCTTTTGAGCTCCCTCCAGTCCAGATCTTGGATGGGAGAAACCTCCGCTTTCACCCATCCCAGGGCTCCCTTCTTCCTTCCCTCTCTAAGTGCCCTGAGGCAGCAGCCCGTGGGTGTGACGGGTCACTCTACTCCAACAGACTGTACTTTCCCAATCCCTTCCCCAAATAATCTGGCCTAGAATAAACCCAGAAGGCAACTCAGTAAGAGTTTCCAGTGAGGATCACAGAATCTCAGAGGGGAAGTCAGAATCCATCGCATCTTGTCCAACAAGGGCTTGAATATCTTCTCTAGGAGGTTCTTGAGAAAAAGTCAACCGACCCCACTCCCCACTTCAGGTCACCCCCAACCCCCTTGCAGAGTGGTAACTTTTAAACAACGGCAACGACGAGGATGATAAATATGACTATTTACCAGCACTTTGAGGCTGACGTACCTCATCTGATCCCTATCTTATAGCCAGTGGAGCTTAAGTGACTTGCCTGGAATCACACAGCTAAAGACTCCCAGACAGGGTTGAAGCCCAGGTACCTGTGGGCTCCAAGGCCCACCCACTGGGCCACACTCCTCCCTCCCCGCCTTTGTTCTGTCCAGCCCCAGCCTTCGGGATCCCTCTTCCACATGGCAGCCCTGTAAGCACATGGAGACATCTCCCCTTCTGGCTCCTCAATGAGCCCGACCTGACATGGCCCCGAGAGCTCCAGTCCTCCTGGCTGCCCCTTCTTGATGCCGTCCAGTTCATCAAAATTGCTGCCCAGAACTGAACTGGAACCCTCCGGTCGGGCTCTGACTAGGTCAGGTGCCAGAGCGGGCTCTCATCTCTCTGGGCTCTAAGGCGACACTCCTGGGAAGGCAGCTCAGGAATTGCCCCCGAGCCTTCTTTGGCCGACGCTTCTACACTATCTGCTAGCTACGACGTGGAGATCCTGGGGGGCACAGCCTACACTTGGGCCAACACTGGGCCCACCTCTTCAGCTAGCCCGAATGCGGAAGGGAAGGGTAGGTGGGCATCGTCTGCAAGGCTGGCACAGAAAGAGTTGTCCTTCCACCCAAGCGCACTCGTGCACGCCAAGAGCCTGGCTCCAACTCTCTCCCCGGGATCCCCGATAACTGGTCAGAACCCAAGCCAGCAAGCACTCCCTGGACCCCTACAGCAGCGGGCACCATGCCAGGCACTGTGGAGAAGCAGCAGCCCTGCCCTCAAGGATCTTCCATTCCCAAGGACAGGGCCCAACAGGCAAGCCGGCAGCCCGGCCAACACGGGCAGAGGAGTCAGAGCCAGGACCCTCCATTTCAGAGAAAGGCAAACAGAAGATGAGGCCCAAGGCCGGCAGAGAGACTTGTCGGGGCTCAGAAGCCGCTCTGGGGTGAAGCTTCCCCCGACAAATGGATGGAGAGCCCCGACTCGCAGATGGATGGGCGGGGGAGAGCAATGACAAAGGATGGAGGAAGTACCTGATTTTAGCTGCACTGGGTCCTGGGGGCGGGCGCTGAGGTACAAGGTGCGGAAGGCTGGACGGGTAGACGGGGACCACTCCCATGACGGGGGCCACCACGCCCCAGGGGTTGGCCACATTGAGCCTCGGCGCGGAGCGGGCCCCCGACAAGGAAGGCTTGCTGTAGGGCGCGTAGCCCGTATACATGCCCGTGGGGGCGGTCCGGTGGGCGGGCTGGGGCGCCACATACGCAGGCAGGTGGGTCATCGAGTGCCGGTAGCGGTTGTTGACGGGGCCGGAGCCGCTGTTGGCGAGGCACTGGTGGCATGAGCAAGCCCCGCCCGAGTGGCCGGGCAGGGCGATGACGGCCGTCACGGGGTAGGCGGGCCCCTGGCGCCGCTGCACGCGCCGACGGTAGCCGGACGTCTTGTTGGCCTGAGTGTGGGAGCTGCAGTCCACCTCGTAGTTGTAGCCCAGGGGAGAGAGGTCCACGAGCTGGCTCCCCCGGGAGAGCTGCTGCTCCAGGTACTCACAGATGCTCATCTCATAGGGTGTCCAGGAGCCGTCATCGTTCAGCCACTCCCAGACGATGCCCCTGCCCGGGGCCGACTGCTGCGGATAGAGATGGCGCCTCACTGACCGCATGGTCCCTGTATCAACACACATTTTACACAAGAGTCAGACATCTTCTCAGCGGGAAGGGCCGAGGAACGGGTGGCAAGCGGCGGGTTTGTGCTACGGGCCGCTTCCCTCAGACCCAAAAGACTAAGTGGGAAAAGGAAATCCAAGAACCAAGAGAAGATCGTAAACAACAAGACTATGTTCTTGTTGGTGATCAACTGTGATGGACGTGGCTCTTTTCAGCAATGAGGTGATTCAAGGCAATTTCAATGGACTTATTATGGAAAGAGCCATCCCTATCCAGAGAGAACTACGGAGACTGAATGTGGATCAAACACAGTGTTTTCACCTTTTTGGTTACCGTTCTTGTTTGTTTTTTCCTTTTGATCTAATTTTTCTTACGCAGCATGACAAATATGAAAAATGTTTAAAAGAACTACACATTTAACATATGTCAGATTGTCTGCTGTTTTGGGGAGAAGGAGGGTGGGAAATTTGGGAGCACAAGGTTTTGCAAAGATGAATATTAAAACTACCTTTGCATGTATTTGGAAAAATGAAATACTACTTAAAAAAAATAAAATCGACTCCCAAGATCTCCAAGGAGTTGACACAATTCCTTCTCTATCCAGCTGAAAGTTACATAGCAAGAAGAGCTTATACGTCACTTAGAATACCCTTCCTCCCCGCTCCTCCTCCTTACATCACAATGTGAAAACAGGTGAAGGGAGCTGGACCCGCCAGACACAGGCCTCGACCTACCCCACCAAAGAGGGCTTCCACACCTCCCTTCAACACTGTTTTCCACTCTTGACATTCAGAATGATGCCAGGTCTTCAGAAAATGAGGAGGATGGCAAGAGAGAGATGCAACAGAATAAAAATAGCCGTGGAAAGAAGCTGCCCATTTACACTTTCATGCTCAGCTAGAGGTGGAGGGCCTTGGAAGAGTCAACTCCCCGTTCTTTTCCCATTGTGGTCATTTGGATTCAAAAGCAAGGGGGACCTCTGGGACTTGTCAAAGGCTGCCTTAGACACCTGGCCTTCTCTACATTAATTAGGTAAGAAAATGGACGCTTGGGGGGGGGGGGAAAGGAGGGGAAAAGCTTGGAACAAAAAAAAAAAAAAAAAAAACCCTGACAAATATTTATCACTAATAAAAAATAAATAAATAAATAAGATCTCTTTGGGATATAAGCCCAATAGAAACACTGCTGGGTCAAAGAGTATGCACAGTTTGATAACTTTTTAAGCATAGTTCCAAATAAAATGAGATTATTTCAAAAAAAAAAAAAAAAAGAAAATGGACGCTGATGTTTATTGAACTGAATCAAATAATCACTCCCAAAAAGAGAGAAAGCCTCACCAGCCCTTGAGACATCTCAAATTTAAAGCATGATCCAAAGAAACTACCTGAGCCAGTGCCTCAGGCCTAATTCTTGGAACTCTCATATTCTAAGTTATGATATAAAGTATTCATTTTTGTTTCAAACCACTTCTAATTGTTCAGGGAAGAAAGCCATCTACACCCAGAGAGAGGGATGTGAAATGTGGACCACAACATAACATTTTCACGCTCTCTATTGATGTTTGCTCGCATTGGGTTTCCTTTCTCAGATTTTTTTTTTCTTGTAGATACGATTTTTCTTGCACAACAATGATAAGTGTGGAAATATGTATACATATATTCAATTTGTCAAGTAATTTAACAATTAACATGTAGTGGATATCCTGCCATCTAGGGGAGGGGAGGGGACTGGGGGGGGGGGGGGATTTGTAACAGAAAGCTTTTTAAAGGGCAATGTTGAAGAATTACCCATACATGTTTGGCAAATTAAAAAAGTATTCATTTTTGAAATGTTTTTCATTTCATCTAAACTACTCAGAGACAGGGGGTCTAGAGTTGGACAGTTCTGTCGAAACTGGCTCTGGGGAAGCTCCTATTAGATCCCTAGCTAAAGAGTACCTTTGGTATAGCTCAGAGACAGGCCCTCCTCTAGGAAGGAGACAGTGAAAACAACTGGTTAAGTGTTATATTAGGCCAGAACAGCAAGATCAAGACAAGTCCCATATAAAGTCACTAGAAAAAAAAAGACTCAGAAAAACTTGGGGTGCTTTCCCAGGGTAGTCAAGTGTCAGCTCACAGTAGATTCAGATCTTGGAACGGGGGCCACACACCAAGGCAACAAGGCAGGCCCATCATCCGGGCAGAGTCAAATCCAAGTCTATCTAGTCCCTGGGAAGGAATCAATACTGTTTGCAGTCTAAGACAGGAGAGGGGCAAGAGCACATCCCATCGAGACCTGCAGGAGAAACTCTGATGGGGGGGAACAAGCAAACCCAGCAAGAAGCTTCAAGATTCTGTTCACATTCACCATCAACTACAGTGAGCCCCTCCCAAAAGGGAGAGGGATCAGGGAAAAGGAAGCCCGCTGGATCCCCAAAGGGCTAGAGGAGATTATCAATCAATGGAGGGATAAACAGAGAACACAGGAGAACTGCCCCAGCTGGCTCCTTCTCATTCATTTGGGACGGCCCAGGCCTCTATCTGCGGCTGTTCTGTGGGGACGCTGCTAGCAAGGTTTAAACCCAGCTTCCTGTTATTGCTTCCTTTCAAGAGACCCAAGTGGAGTCAGGGCAGAGCAGACACCACCCTCTGAAGGAGGGTTCAACAGCACAGAGGATGCTCTAGGGAGAGAATTCTTCTATGTTCTGCAAGAACATAGCAAGAAAGGCTGGCAGCTTTATCAGCAGCAACAGGCCTGATCCAACCCCAGACCAAAAAAGTTCCAATGGCAAGGCTAAGATACACAGCCTGCGCCTCAGTTTTCCCATCTGTCAAATGAGGACATGAGCACTCACTCTAAGAGCTCCTAGACCTGAGCCCCAGACAAATGTCCACTCTCACCAGTGCCCACTTGTGAAGGAGAGAGAGGGAAAAAGAGGAGAGGGGAAGGGAAGGGGAAGGGAAAGAGAAGAGAAAAAGAGAGAGAGAAAGGAGGAGAGAGAAAAGGTAGAGGAGAGGGGGGAGGAGAGAGGGAAAAAGAGGGGAAGGGAAGAAAGGGAGAAGAGAAAGAGAAGAGGGAGAGAAGGAGAAGAGGAAAGAGAGGGGGGGAGAGGAGGAAAACAAAGAAGAGAGTAAGGAGAGGAATGGGAAGAAGAGATGGGGGGAGGAAAACGGGGAAGAAAGAGGGAGAAAGTAGAGGAGGAAGGGAGAAGATTGAGGGGAGAGAGGGAGAAGGGGGAGGGGAAGAGGAAGAAGAGAGACAGAGAGAACATGCTAAGGAAGGGAAAGACAGAAAAAGAGAAATTCGAGTATTGACAAGGGGCTACACTTGACCTTGCCCTCTCCTAGTGCTCCATACATGGGAGCTGCACGACCAGCTGCACCAGGCAAGTGTATCTCCCAAAGGATGCTCACTCCTCTCTCAGTCTTCCCATCTGCAGCCTCCTGACTCAGCTCGAGGCACAGGCGTTTCCTAGGCAACCCCTCCGGTGGGCCATTCAGGCCTGGGTGACTTCTCAAGGGAGTCAGTGACAACAGTCCGGCCCTGTCAGACATCCTGTCTTTGGAGCCATTAAGACAGAAACTCTGCAAAGCCTCGAAATGGAACCTTTTAGGAATGAGGCAGGTTCCCGGCTTCCTGCCAGCTCCCACCCCATTGGTCCACAAGGCAATGTCTCACCTGTGTCCTGGCGAAACTGGGTCCAGCTGGGAAGGTCGATGATGTAGGGCGCCAGCATGGGGTCAGCTTGGCCCAGGGGGATACTGCTGGCCAAGCTTCCCAATCCAAAGCGCTGACCCTTTTGAATCATGAACTGCTGCTCTATATAGTTACACACAGTTGCGCTGTAGGGGTGCCAGGTCCCAAGCTCATCCTGCCATTCCCACACAGCCACCACGACAGGGCTGGGGTACGTGGCCATCTTCTCAGAGGCCTGATTTTCTGGAAGGTCTTCACGCTACACTGGCTTTGGGGCCTCTCTGAAGCTCATTGCTCATCACTTCCTTCAGACCTGAAAAGTGGAATAACACAGAAATTTTTATTAACAAGAATAACCATACCTTGCGTGAAACGGAGGAATACAGAGGAAACTATAAGAACAAAGGAGATGGTAGCTATATTCCTGATGCCTGAGAACCACACCTCAAAAAACAAAGGCAGGGAGATAGATGATGGAGTAAGAACTCTATATAACAAGATCAATGGGAAAACTGGAAAGTAACTTAGAATAAAATACAGTTAGAAACATCTTACACCATTTCCCCAATGAACTCCAGAGGGATAAACAATCTAAATACAAAAGGTCACCGCATATGGGGCACAGCTAGGTGGCGCGGTGGATAGAGCACCAGCCCTGAAGTTAGGAAGACCTGAGTTCAAATCTGATCTCAGACACTTAACATTCCCTAGCTGTGTGACCCTGGGCAAGTCACTGAACCCCAATTGCCTCAGCAAAAAAAAAAAAAGGTCACCGCATAAAAAGAGAATGGAAGGAGACCTCTTTCCCAACTGCAACTGATCGTAAAAGCAAAACCAGACATTTGAGATGACCAAGTTAAAAAGCTGTTATGTGAGCAAAACGCAATGCATAGAGAAAGGGACAATAAAGCTCTCTAACATCTGAAATCAAGATATACGGATACAGAGAATTAGTTCAATTGTAAGGACACAGTATGACAAGGCCCAAGGGACACCAGTAGTCAGTTGTAAAGGCAGAATTCAAGCCAAACCGAATAGTCAGAAATGGATTCTTTGGAGAAGATGAGGAACTGGAAAAGTCACTAGTTCTCTCTCAGCTTTGTTTCCTTATGAGTAAAACAGGGATGACATCCCCTGCCTTGGAGAGGTAGCTGCTGCCCATTAGAGTCATTCAGGCTGCTGGATTCTGTGCTTGCTAAGCAAACAGTTTAACGACCTAAAAGGGGATGAAGGGAAAAGCACTCTAAGCATTAGCTTTTAAGTGCCCTTAAAATGGACCTGACACTACAAAACATCAATGCACAGGGAAGTGATGCTGTGGTGGAGCCAAGGACCTGCAAAGGGAAGGAAAGGACACTTGCAAGGATTCAAGATCAGGGCCTTGAAGCTCAATAAAATCTTCAAGATTTCAAAGCACAAGTCAAGAGTGAGAAACCAGAACTCAGAGCTGGCTGACTGTGTTCAAAACCAAGCTGGAAGATGAGGAAAAGGGCACCACTGGCTCCAGCAGAGCCACTTGCCAGCAGCAGACCTGTCCCTGCGGGGGCCTCCTGGATCCTCCAACAAAAGCTCCTCCCCCAGGAGGCATTGGGCCGAAGGCGTGAGACAGCCTGAGGGGGCCTCCCTGTGTGTCTGGAATTAGCACCTTTACTGGGTCCAAGGAGAAATCCTAGGGCTGGCTTCAATTCCAATTCACAAAGCTTCTTTGTGAGCAGGGTGAGCCTCCCACAAGGCCGAGCAGAGTCTTGGAGAGACCAGGATGTCTCTCTGGTGTTGGCAGAACTGAATCACCCGGGATATTCTGCATTTCCCGTTTTACTGGAAGAGCAGCCTAGACAGCACATCATGGCCTTTCACATACACACAGTACCTCATTGCTCCTCAACCCTGGGGGACAGAGAGGCTGGCTGGCCATTGTCCCTATCCACAGAGGAGCATGGCAGAAGGAGCCCGACCCTTCCCACCATGCCACAAGGCATCTCAGCTGCCCAAGCTAAGAGAAACTGGCCGGGGGTGGGAAGAGGCAGAAAGCCTCGTGATCACAGAGCGAAAGGGAGCTCTTGAGGGGACTTAGGGACCGTGAGGCTTCCACTGTTGGCTCCTGAAGATATCCTTCCTTCCCCCCGCCCCCCATCCATCCCTTGGGACTAAAGACAGAGAGACAAGCTGGGATGATCCTGGCCTGAATGGCCTCAGCCCAGCAAGGCCGACCGAGGGCCTCCCAGGAGGCCAGCCACACAGACAAAAGACAAAACAGGGCCTGCCCTCTGTTGGCCGGAAGAGGCCTCCTTGCTGAGGCTGTGCTCCTGTCCCCTTCCCCTTGCTAAGGGACCACATGGTGGCTGCAGATCAATATTCTTCACAGGAGGAAATGCCAAACCAGGTCCAGGAAGCGGCGCTCCCAGTCAGCTAATTGTGAGCACCCTACATTTGGGCCTGGCACAGGAGCTTCCGGCTGTCACCCTGAGGTCAAGCTGAGCACTTGGAAGGGAAGGAAGGAAACCTGAATAAAGTCTTCAGTTTCTCAAAAAAATCGTGTCTTCTGAAAGCTGGGGGGAGACAGGAGACAGAAGGCAGGGGGTGCAAGCGTGGGAGACTGAATACAAGCGCAGGCCCTCACTCAGGTCAGGGGTAGAGTGGAGGCAGTCGGGGCATGAATTCAGGGTTGGAGCCGGAGGGGCTCGGGGTTAAGGTCTGGTTGGAAATGAATTTGGGGTAAGGTCAGAGGCAAGTTTAAGGTCAAGTTTAGCCGAGTCCGAGGGGGAGGTAGAGGAGCATTTGGGGTTGGGGTCAGAGGCACAAATTCAGGGGAGCCAGAGCACACATTTTAGAGTTGGCACATGAAGAGTGAGAGTGGGAGGCCTGCATTTAGTTTTAGGGTGAGCAGGAGTGTCAGATTAGGGTTAGATTAAGGGCAGGAGAACAGGGAGAACAGAAAAGGGAGAAGTACTTAGGAGACAGGAGACTGAGGGGTGGGGGTGAGGAGGTGAGGGAACAAGGAGGGAGAGAACGGGGAGCATGCCGAGAGAAAGAGAGAAGTGAGAGGGAGAGAAGTGAGGGAGGAAAAGAGAGAGAGAGGGAGTGGGCAGGGAGAACTCTAAGTTATGGCAACCAACGGGCCTGACCATGGAGACAAACACACCAGCAGCTCCAGATAAGAGTGGCTCTATGTGAATGGAGTGATTCTTCTCATTCTTGGGCTCCTAGCAGTGTTAAGCATGCAATCGCTCTCCCATGAACTTCAGATATCATTAAACCTCACTCCAAAAGCCCAAGGTGACTCAGGCCCTAGAGATGGGGAATGCTCTTTTTATTTTTTATTTATTTATTTATTTATTTATTTATTTATTTATTTATTTATTTATTTATTTTTGCTGAGGCAATGGGGGTTAAGTGACTTGCCCAGGGTCACACAGCTAGGAAGTGTCTGAGACCAGATTTGAACTCAGGTCCTCCTGACTTCAGGGCTGGTGCTCTAACCACTGCGCCACCTAGCTGCCCCGGGAATGCTCTTTTTAAAAAGAGAAAATAATTCTGAGTCAAGGGAAGGCAAGCCAGAGACAGTGTCCACATTTCCACCACTATGGGCCAGCGGCCTTTTGTGAGCTTCTCCTGCACAGATGGGTACAGGAATGCAGCCGAGCCCTTCTCACCCAGAAACCTTAAGGAAGTTTAAAGGTCTCACATCCCTCATACAAACTAGAGAGGGCAGGCCTGTTACCTGTCCAGATACCACAGAACAAACACCCATCCATTCCATGTTAGCCTTCACAACCACTAGACAGAGTGGATCTACCCAAAAGCACTGAGGGGAAACATAAGTGACTTGCCCGGAATCACACAGCTAGTAGGTGTCGGAGGCTAGATTTGAATTCAGGGCTTCCTGACCCATCCAACAGCAATCTTCCACAAATGGCTGCACTTCAAGCTAAGCCCAATGACTTGGAGAACGGCCCTGGGAAGCAGGAGGCCAAAGGTCTGGTCCTGGTTTTGCCAGTTAGTTGTGTAATCTATGAGTAAGACACTAAACTTCCCTGCGCCTCAGTCTCCTCATCTGTAAAATGAAGCCATTGGCTCTAACGTCCTTCCACCATTGTCATTCTAAAACTCTATGACTGGGCACTTTAAATATTTAAGAGCAAATCATTTTTCCAGAAGGAAACCTCTCTTTAAAAAATATACCAGGGGCAACTAGGGGGCGCAGTGGATAGAGCCCCAGCCTTGAAGTCAGGAGGTCCTGAGTTCAAATCTGATCTCAGACACTTAACATTCCCTAGCTGTGTGACCCTGGGCAAGTCACTTAACCCCAATTGCCTCAGCAAAAAAAAAAAAAAAAAAAGCCAATAATCAACAGTTGGGACGTATGTTAGCCCAAAGGTAATGGCATTGCAAACAGATTTGCCAAAAATTACTCCAAACCTTCTTATACATGGCAGCTCCAAAAGGTGTGCCGATGACCTCAATCAGGTAGTTCCACGTGGCTGAGAAGATGGGCCACTTGCCTGTGCAATTCCAATGAGCCTGGAAAACAGCAGGAACAGGGTCAAGGTATCTAGCTAGCGTCACCCTGGCATTCTTGGATCGAGGGAAACTAACTGGCTTGTCCCTTTTCCAAGGCTCCTTCCCCTGACAGAGGAGCTGTATCTTCAGGACACCCAGCTGTCAGAATTACATTTTGTGATTTGTCTGGGATCTCAGCAGACCAAGTGAGGCTCCCAGGAGATCAGGCAAGGAGAAAAAGACTGTCAGATCTTCAAAGAACCTTCAAAATGATTCAGTGCAGAAGTTCTAAACCTCTTTTGTCATGGACCTCAGTGCAGGCAAATAAAGCTCGGACCTCTTCTCTGAATAACATTTTTAAATCGTGTAAAAGAAAAACCCCTGAGATTACAAAGAAAGCCAGTTACTATCCAGAGAAATAACTTTGGGAACTCAGTGTAGATCAGAACACAGTATTTTCACTCTTTTGTTGTTGTTTGCTTGCATTTTGTTTTCTTTCTCATTTTTTTCCCTTTTGATGTGATTTTTTTCTTGTGCAGCATGATATTTGTAGAAATAGGTACACATGTTTCACATATATTGGATTACTTGCCATCTAGGGGAGGGGGTGGAAGGAAAGGAGGGAAAAAATTTGAAACAAAGTTTTTCAAGGGTGAATGTTGAAAAGTATCTATGCATATGTTTTGAAAATAAAAGGCTTTTATAAGAATTTTTTTAAAAGAAAGCCAGTTATTTTGAATTGTAATTATTTTCCCATTCAAGACCAATGTTCCCCTAAAATCTATCCATAGACCCCTGGGTTCATGAATTCCAGAAAAGAACCCATCATTTATTGCCAACCCTTCACAAAAGAAGAAATACTCGTTCAAGGTCATAGAGCTAGTGGCAGCAGAGAGCCCAGTGTTCTTGGCCCAAGTCCTCTTGGTTGTGCTCTAAGGATCATCAAGTGACCGGCATCAGTCCTTAGGGCCCCAAGTGACACAAAGCCTAAAATGGCTTATAGCTCCTCAGCCCCAGGAGCCCAACTTTCCCCTGGCTCAGTATATCTCAAGGATGGGTGACTTGGGTGCAGTTGCCAACGATGAGCCACAACCACTTTACAATTTGGCCTGTGGTCTCTAGGAGCTGAAGGGACAGAAAAATTCACCTGGCAATCAGAATCTCCCAGCTTGGTCTCTGGACAACAGATGCCCAGTTCAGGAAGATATTCAAAGCCTTCCCAGCTTATCTTCAGCTGGCAAAGTCTTTGAGAGCCCAGGAGGGGCCTGTGTGCCATTAGGAGGCATCAGAGAGAAACTTAATGGAAAAGAAAAGCACTTTCATCTAACTCACGGACAGCCCGGGGTCCTCTGATTCTGACTTCTGTTTAACAGCTTGGTTCCTCAATCAAAGTGCTCCCATCAGGACAACCACCAAGCTTCAGCAGCTTAGTCAAATGCTGGGCCACCTCAGAAGTCAAGGCAGGACCCAGTAAGATTAAAGGCAACTCAACATGATACAACATGTCACCAGGATGATTACATAAGGAAACCCAACAGTGTCGCCCCTGAACTTCACCAGGCAGCCAGCATGAAGAGAGTACTTCCATTGTTTTAGAGTGCACCAGAGCTACCAGAAGGGACAAAAAAAATCCTTCATTTAAAAATCACAAGAACACAAATTTCCCTTTTAGACTTTCATGACAACTGTCCCTCACTTGAGGGAGCACGTCTCCAGTAAAGGTAATCCTCAAAGACTCCTTCAACAACACAAGCAGCTGGGCAGAAAGCCACTCTAATTTATACAGCATCTCCCAGCCCCAGCCCCCACACATGCTCCCTCTTCTCTCCTTTGTCAAAGCCACTTTGGGAAGGCGAAATGAAAAGCTAAAGTGTCCTCTCTGTCCCGGCCTCTCCTCTCCGGAACAGGCAAAGCTGGGGACATGGAAGGGAAACTCCTAGTTTGATTTGCATTTTGATATAAAACAAGAGCAAAAGAAACCAGACTAATCTCAAGGCTTGCTGACTCAGCCCCACAAATTCCAAGGCCCATCTGTGTCTGTCTGCCAACCAACAACAAGGGAGATCAGATTTTAATTGAAAACCAGCAGTGATGGAAACAAAGCACAGCTGCTGAACGATCTCCCAGAAGCCACGGTGCTTGTAACCTGGAGGATTTGGTACCAAAATCCAGTGGATCACATACAAGGACAGTGATCCCCTTCCCTCTTCTCAGCTACAAACTGAGGGAATAATACAAGTTCATATCTTAGCCCTTGGATCTGAGCACCCACATCAAATCTCCTTTCCCTGTGTGGGATGGGAAAAAGTTGGGTTACGCGTACAGCCAAAGCCACTGAGCAAAGCAAAGAAAGGCGCGAGTCCTTGATTTTAAACCCACGGGAATCCTAATGTTGGGTGGCACATAGTGGGATGAAGGCACCCTGTTATTTTAACTGGATTTTGCCAGTGCTTCTTGCTACCCCACGGGTTGCTTGGACAATATTCATCTGATGGGAAGAACTATTCTCCCCCTAAAAAATTGGCTGCAGGAGCGAGGGGGGAGCTGATGGACTATTTGATTTGTTCATGAGCTCTATAAATCTTTTTGAACTTACACATCTTCTGTGTGAAATACCAGTTGACCCACACCCAATATGCTTTCAGGGAAGGGGAGGGGATAAGCATTTATTCATTGCCAATTACGTGCCCAGCACAGTGCTAAAAGCCTTACAAATATAATCTCATCTAATCCTCACAATAATCCTGGGAGGTAGATGCTTTTATTATCCCCCTTTTCTAGTGGAGAAAGGCAGCTTTGTGACTTACTCAGATTCCCAAAGCTAATAAGTGTCTTGGGGTCTCTCTGACTCTGCCTGGGCAGGAGCTGGGGAGTCTGCCACACATTTGGGGAGACCTAGATGTAGGCGATCTCTACACTTGATCCTGGAGCTCTCCCCAGATTAAAACTTTTCAGATGAAGGCAATGAGCCAAAGGGAGACTGCTCGCCCTTGTTGAGGTCAACGTGGAATCCTGGGTTCCTGGCCAGACCCCACATTTCTCTGCAGTTATTCCGTGTCTATTTCCCCCGATTAATATTTCTAAGTGTGGTCTGCTTAAGTAGAATGTAAGCTCCTTGAGGGGCAGGGCTGTTTCATTTTTTAATTTGGATTCCCAAGCGCTTTCCAGGCGCTTCATAAATATCTGTGGTCTGGGAAAATGTGCAAAATCAGCCTTCCCCGGGGCCGGGAACTTGCTCTCCGAGCTTAAGGAAGTCGAATTTACAATTCTGCGAGGGAAGTTAGCGCACCCCGCCAACCAAGGAGCTTAAAAAAGGGAAACTTGGAAACAAAACCCGAAATTTCC
>JAJPUD010000226.1:771687-785779 GCA_023553655.1 Myrmecobius fasciatus | reverse complement strand
CCGAGGTAGGGCCGAGGGACCGGACCGCCAGAGAGAGGAGGGGAAGCAGCCACACTGAAACTCCGGCGTCGCCACTCCGCAAGCCCCTCAGCGCGCATGCCCCGGCGCGCGGCCCTCTGGGACTTGTAGTGGCGAGGGCGAGGCCGACGGCCTCCCTCACCTGTTCGGACCCTTCCGGGGCAGGGAGGAGCCCCGAGCGCGCGTGCGCACTCCCGGCTCGTGTTCGGCAGGGCGGGACTGACTCGGCTAGAGACGAGGCCGAAGCCGGGCTGGGAGGATCCGGTTCCGGAGGTTGGAGCCGGGGCTTCGAGCCACCTCGTGTACTCCGCGCGCCGCCTCCACGTTCTTTCAGCAAACTTTCTAAACTCTTTGCAGCCTCTGACCTCCCCTCACGGTGCCACCGCAACTGCCCCTTCCAAAGTTCGGCGCGATCGCCCCACTCGGGCGGCATCCTCCCATTCCTGCTGGGACACTGCCACCATGCCCTCGCTAGGACCACCGGGCCCTGCTACCTCTCTGACCGCTCCTTCTCTGTCTCCTCCAGATCCCCCTCCCCCATCAGAGGTTCCCCCAGAATTCTAACCTATGGGCCCTCTTCTCGTCTCCCTCTCCACTGCGGCCCTTGGTCATATGGACCACACCCAGATTTAACTACCGTCTCAATGGGGATGCTTCTCAGATCTATTATCTCTCCTAACCTCTCCTGAGCTGAGGTCTCACTGTCTCACGGCTCCCTATTGAGCATTTTCATATCGAATAGCACATTAATACCTTAAACTCAAAATGTCCCCAACCCAACTCAGTGCCTTTTCCTCCAATCCGTCCTACACGCGGCTGCCAGACCAGTTAATTACTAATTAATCTGATTTTATCACTGCTCCGATCAAATACTTCCGGTGGCTCTTGGGGCCTTTGCAGCCTGGAATTTGAGAGGGGTCTTCTTACTTTCTCTGCTCTGTCACCCATCATTTGCCTAAACCCAGTCAAAGCTCCAGCCAAACTGGTCTATTCTGAGAGTCCTGTTGTCTACCTCCGTGTTCTTGTGCAGTCCTTAGGAAGGATGTAACAACAACCCCTACGGTCAGCCAGCCTTGGGAATAATGTAGCTAGAAATGATATATTTTCCCCTAGGCTGACCAAGATGCCAAAGCCACAAATGTTGCAGGTTCTCAGTTGGTCAGTGATAACAATTTCTGTAGCTATAATGAGGTACTTAAAGTTCATGCAGGTCCAGAACAAAATTGGGTGTCAGTTACTTGACCTAGCTCAGAGAATTATGGGTATTGCAAATTACACCCCCCCTCCCAGCTCTCATGGAACTTAAAATGCCCTGAGGATGGAATATAACATGGCATACATAAATATATAAAAAATAGGAATATGAGGATGACTAATATGGAAATATATTTGACATGACTGTACATGTATAATCTATATCAGATTGCTTGCTATCTTGAGGAAAGAGGGAGAAAAATTTGGAGCTCAAAAATTTACAAAGATGAATTTTGAAAAGTATCTTTACATGATTGGAAAACATATAATACTATTAAACAAATACTAGAGCAAAAATTGTTCTTAGCTTCTCCCTATTACTTCATTTGGGGTTTTTTTTGGGAGGGGGGAGGAACTAATATTCAACTGATAGAGTTACTCTGCAGCTGGGGGAAATGGGCCCGAGCCCCCTCCCCCCCATGCCTGTACCACTGCTATCCATGCTTTCCTGTGAGATTAAAAGGCTAAGGACCCAAATACTTGCATAGATGTGAATATTATCTATTATTTGTTATCATTGGGCACTTTTGATCTTTCTTGGGACTTTTCAAGAAGTTTCTTTGATCCTTAAGGAATGCTGTCTGTTCTATGAGATCCAGCTGCCTCTAGTAATGTGGACTAGAAAAATACAATCAGGGTCTCCCCAGCTTGGTCTCTCTCTCATAGACAAGGTCACCCATCTTTGATGAAAAAGCTAGGAGAGATAGCCCAGAGTAGAGCTTTGCTTAAGCAGGATCTTGCTTGGGAGGGGCTCAGCTCAAGCTGGTTAGGAGCAGATGCCTTGAGGGCTGAGAGTGAACACCCTACTCTATTACAACCTTCAGAAGAGGAGTCTAACAAAATAAGGAAAAAAAATGGACCAGAAAATGATATCTATTATTAAATTATACAGTATAATATTAATTTTCCTTAACCCTGAACCTTAGCTGGTTGAGAACACATCTCAATCAACCAACCAATCACAGGCTTTAGATTAAGTGATGAAAAAGTCTTTGATCAACTTGAGCAATGTGCATAAAGTGTTTTTATTAGCTAAAG
Source organism: Myrmecobius fasciatus (assembly GCA_023553655.1). Taxonomy (NCBI): domain Eukaryota; kingdom Metazoa; phylum Chordata; class Mammalia; order Dasyuromorphia; family Myrmecobiidae; genus Myrmecobius; species Myrmecobius fasciatus. Next base: position 783,469 of record JAJPUD010000226.1, on the reverse strand, counting down.
AAATTTTGCAATGTCTTATGAGGCTTGTATAAAAACACTCAGAAACTGGGAAGATAAAATATTTATTAATCCTGATTGTGTACTAGATGCTAATACAAATATGAAGGAGGGGAGAAAGAGACAGAAGCAGAGAGAGATATTGTGTACAATGTTCTCTTGGTTCTACTCACTTCGCTCAGCATCAGTTCATGCAAGTCTCTCCAGGCCTCTCTGAAATCATCCTGCTGGTCGTTTCTTACAGAACAATAATATTCCATAACATTCATATACCATAATTTATTCAGCCATTCCCCAGTTGATGGGCATCCATTCAGTTTCCAGTTCCTTGCCACTACAAAAAGGGCTGCCACATTTTTAAAACATGTGGGTCCTTTCTCCTCTTTTATGATCTTTTTGGGATTCTGGGAATATTTGTAAGAGAATGTGCTGCAGACATTTTGGAGGATATGGGGAGAAGGTTTGTATCAATTGCTCTTAAGATCTTGTGAGAATTGGTCTATTGATGGGTTCTAATTGATGGGGCATTTGACCTCTCATTCAACTGCCCATGTTCTGGGAAGTTCCTCTGTACCCAGTATCTAGTTTAAATCAGAGGTATCTGACTCATTCACTCTGGAATAGAAGAACCAGATTAATATGTAATAGGGAAATGTTTAAGAAAAGAAATAGAAAAATAATCAATAATAAAATATGGCAATAAATAATAAAATACAACAATCTGTGATTTTCTAAATCAAAATGAGACCTGAATCCATTTATATTTGAGTGTGACACCTGTGGTTTAAACAAACTTCATTTAGACTCTTAATCATAATCAGTTTAGGAAACTTCATCTAATCCCATTACTCAGGGTTAGCAAATTTTCTTAATCCCCAATGTCCCTGAGGCTGCTAAGAGGCTTTGTAGACCTGGCCACTCACCGATTGAGTGTTCCTAAAATCCTCCTCATTTGCTCCCTATGAATCTGCCCTACAACAGTAATCAGATATAAGGACTCCCAGAGTTCCATACTCTAGATGGGGGCCCGAGTTCCCCCCTATGCCTGTACCACTGCTGCCCATGCTTTCCTGTGAGATTAAAGGGCTAAGGACCCAAATACTTGCATAGGTATGGATAATAACTGTATTATTTGTTTTCATTGGGCACTTCTGAGCTTTCTTGGGACTTTCCAAGATCTCCTCACAGATAACATCTTAATCAATACTCCTATAAATATAGCTAATCAATGTCAGCTGACAATCATGCTGAGAAGCCCCAACAGAATTGAGGTTTAAGAAGATATCTGTATTATGGCTATCTTCTTCCTAGTCTAGGAGCTACAGGAGGGCACATTATGTCTTAGCTAAATTTCCCATCCTTTCTAGGCACAGATGGTGCTTTGCATACAGTAGGCTATTAAGAAATGTTTGTTGATATTTCTAGTCACATGAAAAGGTGCTCCAAATCACTATTGATCAGAGAAATGCAAATTAAGACAACTCTGAGGTACCACTACACACCTGTCAGATTGGCTAAAATGACAGGAAATGATAATGATGAATGTTGGAGGGGATGTGGGAAAGCTGGAACACTAATACATTGTTGGTGGAACTGTGAACGGATCCAACCCTTCTGGAGAGTAATTTGGAACTATGCTCAAAAAGTTATCAAACTGTGCATACCCTGTGACCCAGCAGTGTTTCTATTGGGCTTATATCCCAAAGAGATCTTAGAGGAGGGAAAGGGCCCCAGGTGTACAAGAATATTTGTGGCAGCCCTTTTTGTAGTGGCAAGAAACTGGAAATTGAAAGGATGCCCATCAATTGAAGAGTGGCTGGATAAATTATGGTATGTGAATGTTACGGAATATTATTGTTCTGTAAGAGACGACCAGCAGGATGATTTCAGAGAGGCCTGGAGAGACTTGCATGAACTGATGCTGAGTAAAATCAGCAGAACCAGGAGAACATTACACACAGCAACAAGACTATACGATGATCAATTCTGATGGACTTTGCTCTCTTCAACAATGATGTGATTCAAACCAGTTCCTATTGTTCAGAGATGAAGATAGTCATATACATCCGGAGAGAGGCCTGAGGGAACTGAATGTGAACCACAACACTGCATTTTAATGCTTTCTGTGAATATTTCCATGCATTTTGTTTTCCTTCTTAGGTTGTTTTTTGTTTTTTTGTTGTTTTTTTTTTTTCCACTCTCTTTCTAGATCTGATGTTTCTTGTGCAGTAAAATAACTGTATAGATATGTAGGTATACATATATTGGATTTGTCATATAATTTATCATATTTAGCATGTATTAGATTACCTGTCATCTAGGGGTGGGGGTGGGGGGAAGGAGGGGAAAAGCTTGGAACAAAAAACAAAAAGTTTTTTGCAAAGGTCAATGTAGAAAAAAAACTCATGTTTTGTAAATAAAAAGCTTTTAATTAAAAAAAAAAAGTTTGTTGAATGAATGCACTCACATACATCAATTTAGAAAACAGGCCTAGGCTGGCTTTAGTGCTCCAGTGTGCCCTAGGAAGTCAATAAGAAAGGGCCCTGAAGTCAGGAAAGCTTTGATCATGAAGGTGGGAATTGAGCTTGGCTTTGAAGAAATGTACAGAATTTGAAGAGACCCAGAGGAAGCCAGAGGTCGTACCGAGTAGATTAGAAATTAATTCGTTAATTCAAGATGAAAGAGAGAAGGGACAAATGAGCAATTCTCAGATTCCTAAGGGGACAAGTCATTTGCTTTCATAAGGGGCAGATCTCACAGAGGGTTTTTCACTCAAACTAGCATTATTCTGCCCAGCATGGAACCCTAAGATCTATTTGAGCTGAGAGCTCTGTGAAGGGAGGTAGAGAGTCTGGGAGATAGCTGGGAGGAACTCCCCCTTCTTTCTTCTCTGTTGGCATTTTATTTCAGACTGTCTGATACATCACAATGGGGAGTGGGTTTTCCCAGGGAGATGGAGTTTTTCTGGGGCTTTTCTCAGTTTTCTCTGAACACTGTAGTCTAATACTAGGTGGAAGGAATAGGTTATCCTGACAGAGTCACAGTTAATATGGATGTTTTCAAAGGCCAGGGGAGCCTGGGAGAATTGTGTCATGGTGGAAAGAATGTTAGTTACAGAGCGGAAGTACTAGAATTCAAGTCCCAGCTCTAAAACTGATTTTGGGCAAGTTGTCTGTAAAATGAGGGGTTTGGCTCCTGAGGTCCCTACAGCAGCTCCAAACCTGAGCGTCTTCCCATTGTTCACTCAATCAGCCAGTTACCTGCAAACAGGGAGTTCTTGCTATAAAGCATTGAGTCTCCCTGGGGTCCTGTCTTGCAAAAACTGCCATTTTGCACTGATTCCTATTTGACACCCCAGCCATTGTGGTTTATGCACTGGGGTCAATTCAAGGGAAGCCAGACATCTCATTAGGGAGTTTAGATTTCTAGTTATGATTCAAGCTCCATTTTCATACATTCATCATCTTGATATCTTGCAACCTCTGCTTCCCCAGTGAACCTTACTTATCACAGTAAAGGTCGCAGCTAGGAAAGTCTAAGGAATTCTTCAAAGTAAGCTAAATATTCAGTGTCCAATATTAATTGGGCATAGATCAGCTGGTATAAGACTTCACAGAAAGAAAGGCTAAATAGAGAATCGTGGCTGATGTTACTTAACTACTTTATCAGGATTTAGTAGCTTAATTGATAGCTACAATCTTCTAGGAAGTTAGAAAGGCTCCTAAATCAGTCAAGCTCAATAGTGTTTTAAAAATATTTTTATTTATTTCATTAACTATTTCTCAATTACATTGAAAAATTTAACATTTTGGGGGCAGCTAAGTGGTGCAGTGAATAGAACACCAGCCCGGAAGTCAGGAGGACCTGAGTTCAAATGTGAATTCAAACTCAGACACTTTACATTTCCTAGCTGTGTGACCCTGGGCAAGTCACCCTCAATTGCTCAGAAAAAATTTTTTTAACATTTAAAAAAAATTTTGAGTTTCAAATTCTCTCCCTCCTTCCCACTCCTCAAAAAGGCAAACAATATTGTATTATTCATGTGAAGTCATGTAAAACATACCTCTCTATATTAACCATGTTGCAAAAAAAAAACCTCCTAAAAACACACACACAATAAAGTGAAAAAAAAAAAGTGGAAAGTATGCCTGAATCTGTACTCAGAGCTTATCAGTTCTCTCTGTGGAGGTGGAGAGCATTTTTCAGCCCAAGTCCTTTGAAATGATCTTGGATCATTGTCTTTCAGTTGATCATCTCTGCAAAAATGCTTTCATTTTGTATACCATTCTCCTGGTTCTGCTCACTTCATTTGGCATCAATTCATGTAAGTCTTCCCAGGTTATTCTGAAAACATCCTGCTCTTTATTTCTTTTAGCACAATAGTATTCTATCACAATCACATAATACAACTTGTTCAGCCATTCCCCAACTGATGGGGAATTTCCAATTCTTTGCCATCACAAAAAGAAGCTCAAAAGTCTTGATGGTGCTCTCTCTCCTCCTCTGTCTGTCTGTCTCTGTCTCTATCTCTCCTCTCTCTGTCTCTGTCTCTGTCTCTGTCTCTCTGTCTCTGTCTCTGTCTCTCTGTCTCTGTCTCTATCTCTCTCTCTCTCTCCAGTCATATGTTGGTAAATGCTTAATAAATAGTTTTCCAAGAAAGAAAACAAATACCTGTATACCTTTAATCTGTAATATTAAGATTTTCTTTATCACTTTCTTAAATCTCAACTATCAATAAAATAATAACTCAAGCCCTGATTTCTGAAGTATAAATGTGCACATTGAAAATTTAACAATGGGTTCCCAGGGTCAGTCCTCCCCTACCTCTATCTCCTAGGAAGATAATTCTAACTCCTGAAACCACAACCATTCTGGCAGATGCTCTCACCACCAGTTAATCAAATAGCATTTATTAAACACCTACTATGTGCTAGACACTGTATCTCTAGACCTTCCAAAGTCACCTGTTCAAGGAAATAAGCCACAAAAGAAGCAGGGACTATCAGTTCAGAAACTCGGGCAAAACTGACTTAGTGGGGGCACCCATCATTAGCTCCCACATATGATGCTGGGGCTGAGCAAACATCTTGGAGATTCACAGCAAAGAATCAAGAATCTGTGTATCCTTCTAATAGAGGGTGCTCTTGTTCCACACTGTAATCAGGAGACTGAGAGGTGACAAAGGAATCACTCAGCATCTATCATGGCTTATTAAAATGCTAAGACCTTTCAATAGTGGGTCACTACATGACTGGAAGTAGTCCCAGAGCTCCTGTTAATTCAGTTGCCTGGAACCCAGCAGGGACTATCTATTCATGCTCCAATGAGCCTGTATTATAGACTTTTTTAACCTTGCTACAAAAGAAATATTGTACTAGACTAAAATGGAGATAAGGCTTGTGACCCACTAGTAAATTAAGACCCAGATAATAATAATTGCTTCGGGGCATAGAAAAGTGAAGAGAAAGGAGCATCACTAAGCAAAATGATGTCATGGAAAGACTACTGAATTTGAAATTTAGAAGAGCTGAGTTCAAATCCCACCCATAAAATTGCCTGTTTATATGACTGTAGGCAAGGTGCTTAAATCTCTGGGTTTATTTTATCCTATATAAAGTGTGGAATGGGAATAGGTCAATAGTATCCAAAGCGAGAATCCCAGCCCCCTGAGGAGTCATTGAATGGCCTAGGAGTGTGTGTGTGAGAAAGGTGGGAAGAGGAATTCTATCCCATGCTTCTTATAATAGCTAATGGTGCGGCTTGTTTCCAACATAAACACACCTACCCTTCCCACCTTACCTCCCAACACTTTTTTACTTTATCCTCCCATACTGCTGTGCAAACTCTTACCCTCCCTCCTCCTGGTAGTTATAATTTAACCTTGACCTTGGTATCCAGAGTAGCCGCTGGCAGGCCACATTGGGAAAACCCATACCCTTACCTAGTGTACCCACACTAGACACTAGTGTATCTGTACCAGATGCCCTCTGGACTGTGACACCCAATATGCCCCTTAGAGAGTGGGATTCTGTGTTCTGGAGCAAAGATTGACTCAACATACTACTGACTTCATGCTCCTGCCCCTCAACATTTTTCTTTTTCTGAGGACAGAATGAGTTACGTTAAAAAAAGGGGAATGCATGGGCGATGGCCTGTATTGCAGACCTCATTACATTATCTGAACTCTATTCCTATGGAGGTCACGGCCTTCCTCCTGGTCACCCCACTTTGCAACCTGGACACCCTTCTAGATTCCTCATTCTCTGTCATCCCATATATCAAATGAGAAAACGGGCTCCACAAATCTTAAACCACGATATAAATATTTGCTATTTCTATCATCCAAGGAGTTTCTAAATCTTGTCATTTCCACTGCCATCTTTTGCCTCTGACCCTTCCTTTCTATCTCCCTGATCCCTTTGCTCTAGCCACACCAACTGAGACTTAGTGAAGACTTTAGCTTAAAAAGGTCAAGCTCTCTCTCCCATGCATCCAGGCTCATCTCTGTTGCTTTGATCTGTTTCTGGCCACTGGACCTAGAGGGTTCTGGAGGGGAAAGTGAGAAAGGTGACCTTGCCCAGTCCGCCCTGACTTCCATGTCATGACATCACCTCCCTGATCTCTAGGAAAATGAAGGACAAACACTAGTCTAGGCAGGACTGTTGCTATAGCCTCCTAACAGCCTGCTTCAGGGACCTCAGCCCTCCAGTCCATCTACCCCACAGCTGCCAAATAGATGTCCTAAAGCTCAGGTCTGACTTGTCACTCCCTTAACTCAATAAACTCCTGTAGAAGCAAAAATATTAATATTTTAATACTATGTGAGTATTTTTATTTATTTATATTAATTAATGTATTATGTTTAATTAATTAATTAATTTATATTTATTATATATTATATAATTATATTATATAAATTATTACATAATTAATTCAATATAATTAATTAATATAAAATAAATTAATTAAATTAATACTTTATTAATTATACTTTTAGGTGCGAATCAGCCAGAAATGACTTTTTCTAACATTAATATTCAAGATATTTTTTATTTAGGAAGGGTTATCCAATTTAACATAGTATTCCTATTGTCTCAGACACAATTCTACATCAGTTTCAGGTAACATTTCTAGGTATTTTGAACTAAGGAAATAACAATATGCAAAATACAATTCTGGGGTTCACATTCAAAAATAGTTCAAATTTTAGTCAATTTTTCATAATTGGACACGTATAACCTACATCTGATTGCTTACCAGTTCAGAGAAAGGGGTATGGGGGAGGTAAGGATACAATTTGGAACTGAAAACTTTAAAAATGTTGAAAAAAAAATTTTTTTTTAATAATTCAGAGCACCATTTCATTCCTTCTTATAACATTCCCCTAAAGAAATCAATTGTAACAAACAAAAGGCCTTCTTCCTTTGAATCAACATTTTAATCTTTTCTCAACGGAGATTTTTTTGATTTGTTTTATTTGGTTTTTTGGTTTTTTAAGGAATAAAGAATAGGAAACCCAAGACACTGCACATTATCATTTTCTCCACCATTTTCTTAGATCTAGACAACCAATAAAACAATAAAGCAATCCTTGATTTGTAGCCTCTGCTGAGCTCTGAGGTGTAAATATTCACATGGAAAATTTAGCCATCTGTTCTTCAATGTCATTTATAACCTTTAATCTATTTCCATAAAAAAAAAAAAAAGGCTTAGCTTTTGTTCTACTCATTTTCCTAAAGGTAAGACTGGGATAGATATTAGGATGGGGAAAATATAATTTTGTCATATTCCCAGAAAAACTAAAAAGGAGGTTTTAAAATATACTTCTATAATCTCCAGGATCGAATAAATATAAGCTATTCTGTTTGGCATTTAAAGGTTGGCCCCAGAGAAGAAATATATGAAGATAACTCCAGTTCTTTTCCAGGGGAGGGTTTACAAGTGTGAAAATTTGCACATAATATCAGACTTGTAAAGCAGGTAGTTTCAAACCCAAACCTAACCTAAGGATCCTCATGTTTACTCAGAAAATCACAAATTAATATTATCTGTGTTTTGTTGTATTTTTATTTATCTTGTTAATTATTTTCCAATTACATCTTAATCTGATGGACTGCATCTTGCAGCCCCCAGGTTTGCTTGACAACTTTGTTTTAGAATACCAACAGTCAAATGAAAGTTTATCAACCATGACTTATTAGCACTATTTCCTTTCTCTCTACTTAGCTACCTTCAAGGCAGCCACACAAGAAGTCTCAGAACTGAGCACTATTTAATTTATTTTTCTTTGTTTCATATGGGAAACATTTCATTTCAAAGGGAAAAAAAAACCAGACAAACAAACTCATTTCCTGGTGGTCAGCCTACTGAAGATGTCCGTCTTTGTCGTTAGCTGTTTCTGGGAAGGACGATTGGGTCTGGTACTGGAGCCCTATTCAATATTTCTAGCATGATATAATCTAACAGAGACTATATTCCCTTAGCTCAGCCTTTGAAAAGCCAAAATCAATCAAACAACAAAGTTTTTAGTAATATGCTAGAATATAGATACAAAGATAAAAGAAAATAGTCTCTGCTTTCAAGGAACTTACATTTTCTTCTGGTTCTAGACCAATGATCTTAAGATCATAATGGCAGTAAGTGTTAGAGATGGGATTTGAACTCAGGACCAGTACTCTTTTCATTATTATTGTGTGACTGGCCCAACTTTATTTTCAGTTGTATGTTCTCTGATGACAATCTTCATGCACCTCTCTGTAAAATTGTAAATACTAAATAAATTTATGAGTTTAAATAATTTAAATAATAATTTTATTATTTATAAATTTTAAATAATAATTTAAAAAATTATTTTATTTTCAATTCAAGTATTTCCATAACACAATATAATAAAAAAAGATTGCATGTGAAATTACAGACCTATCATATACAACTTGCTATCCCCTCCAAATATATAATAAAGTTATCATGTAAATTTCTTTTTTCCCTTTTTTATTCCCTTCTCCCCTACCTTGCCCTTGAGATGGCTACCATGAGACACAAATAAGTATGCATGTGTATATATGTATACCTACCTATGTTACATTATTCTCTACATACTTCTATTTATTAGTTCTTTCTTTGGATGCAAATAACCTCTTTATGAATTTATTTTAAAGTGTATATTAATTTTTTCTTTGTTCTTTCTTTCATTGTTTCCCTCTTTAAAATTCTGAACTTAACCAACCTCAAATAAAATGGTTATTTCTGTATTCATAGCAGAACACGAAAGAGAACAAAAATCTCTCATGTGCTTCCACTTCAGAGAGGAAGTAATTCAGCAGGAGAAAGGTGGAAGATACAGTTTTCTGGCTAGGTGAATGGTCTATGCAAATACAGAAGCCAGAGACTACTACTGAAGTTCAGAGACTGCCTACTCATTTAGGAGCATCCAGATGGAACAGTGGATAGAATGCTAAGTCTGGAGCACCTGGCTTCAAATATGGCCTCAGACACTAGCTGTATGTCTTTAGGCGAGCCATTAACCTCCTTTTGCCTCAGTTTCCTTAAATGTAAAATGTACATGATAATAGCACCCACCTCCCCTGGTAGTAGTGAGGAACAAATAAGATAATAAAAGCACTTAAGACAGCTAGTTACTGTAATTATTATTATAATTTTTTGGGAGGGGGTGGTTTTAGGGAGTTTTGTCCCACAGGCCTTAGGGAGCTTTTGAAGATTTTTGAGCTGAATAGTGATGAGATAAGATTCATAAACACTAAGAAGATGACTTTGGCAGCTTTGTAAAAGATGGGTGAGAGAGAGGAGAAAATGGAGGGGAGGGGAGATCCCTAGTTGGGAGAATAAACAATAGTCCAGGTGAGAAGCCCTAAGGTGATGACAGGAAAAGGGAAAAGGAGGAGAAAGGTATTGCCAAAGTAGATTTTAAAAAATTTCTTGGCCTCTGATGGGATGTAGGCGTAGGGTGGAGTAAAAACTGGGGATGACTCAAAGATGGCTCTTCCAGTATACCTACAGCTCTGCTGGAAAAGGATTAACCCTGTTCAGTTTGGCCCCAGAGATTAGAATTAAGAGGGATGCACTGAGATTGCAAGGAGGCAGATTTAGTGTCTCTGGAAGGGAACACTTCCTAACAATTAGCATCCTCCCCAAGGGGAAAGGGTTGCCTCAGGAGTAAGGAGTCCCCCCCTCCCAGGAGGTCTCAAGCACAATTGCCAAGTGCCCTTCCACTACTTTCTGTCTTTATTTTCCTTGACTTTTCTGCAGCCTCTGAAAAGACCACTGATTTTGGTCGTTGAAGGGCCACTGGGGACTTCAGAGAGTTCTTTTAATAGAGTGGGACCCGGATATGGGAAGAGAGGGAGTGGGGAGGAAATGGACACAGCCAGTGTCACTGTCTTTGAACAAGTGAAGGGGGAAGAGAAACAGGGTAATGGCTCAGGGGAAGGGGGGGATGAAGGATAAAGAGGTTTTCTGGGCACTGGGTGGTCTTGGGCCGCTCGCTCATGTGCAGACAGGCAGTAGAAAGGGACTGACTGAAGAGTTTAAAAAGAGGTATGATCAGTGGAGCAGGGAGGACCAGGGAGGAGAGGAAAGAATGAGATTTTGAGTCTGGCACCCAATGTGACAGAGAGGCAGTGGGGTCTAAGGAGGGCCAGCCTGGAAGTCAGCAAGACCTGAGTTCTAATCTTCCCTCTGATACACACCAGCTGGGTGACCCTGAGCAAAGCACTTAACAGGAGAGTGCTGGAATCTCTTCTGTCAGACGGGGGGGGGGGGAAGGGGGGGAGAAGAAAGAAAGAAAAAGAAAGAGAAAGAAAAAAGAAAGAAGAAAGAAGAGAGAGAAAGAAAGAAAGAAAAAGAAAGAAAGATATAGACAGTTAAAGAAATACATAGATGGGGGGGTGAGGAGACAGAAAAAGAGAGAGAGACACATACAAAGAGAGGGAGAGAGAGACAGACATACAGAGAGAAGGAGAGAGGGAGAGGGGAAGAAAGAAAAAGCAAGAAAGGAAGGAAGGAAGGAAAGAGAAAGAAAGAGTTAAAGAAAGCCATAGAAATGGGGGAGGGAAGAGAAGGAGGGAGGAGAGAAACAGAGAGAGAGACAGACCGAGGGGAGAAGGAGGGTGGGAGGGAAGGGGAAGAGACAGAGACAGACACAAGGGGGAGAGGGCGAAGAGAAAAGACTTTGAAAAGTGGCAAAAGTGTCGAGGAAGCAATGTCATAAAATGTCCCCAGTTCTCAGCTTGTCTTCCTTTGGGGAGATCAGGAACTCTCCTCCTCTCCTCCCCTCTCTTTCCCCCTGAATAATTTCTCTGATATTTGTTTTATTCACTGATCACTCTTTGTGATGCTTTTGTTTTTGTAATCAGCATAAAGCAGGAAAGAATAAAACCTCAAAATACAACCCTGTGGTAGTCCTTTTTCTTTAAGGAATAGTGACCAGGAAAGCAACTTGAACTTGAGGACAAAATCATTTCCTCTAAACTAACAATATTTGGTGGGGACTGGGTGAGATAGATATAATTCTGCTCTACAAATTGCTGACCAGACAGCTCTCCTCCTACCCCCTTGGAGAAAGGCAGGTGAGATCCCAAATATATATTTTTCACTCCTCTTTGTGAACTACATTTAGAAAAACTCTTAAAAAACCCCCCTCTTTTTTTAGGGAAAAAAAAGTGTATGTATGTGGGCAGTGCACACACATACTCTATCTCTATCTATCTATCTATCTATCTATCTATCTATCTATCTATCTATCTATCTATCTATCTATCTATCTATC
>JAJPUD010000226.1:714242-771677 GCA_023553655.1 Myrmecobius fasciatus | reverse complement strand
ATCTATCTATCTATCTATCTATCTATCTATCTATCTATCTATCTATCATAGTCAACCTGAAAATATAGGCTAGAACCAGCTAGAGAAGTGATTTGAATATCAAACAGAAGCATTTTAATTTGATGCTAGAGGCAAAAAGGAGTCCCAGAGATTTCACAAAAGAGATTGATCACACCTGCTTTTTAGGAAGATCACTTTGGCTGTTACGTGGGAGGTGATTTGGAGACATGAGGCAGGATGGACAGTTAGGAAGCTCTTACAATAATCCTGGTAAGAGATGGAGAGAGTCTGGCCCCCAGTGAAAAGAAAGGAATTGATATGAAAGATGCTGAGAAAGTGGATCTAACAATTAATTGGCTTGAAGGGGAAGGGAAGTAAATAAATGTGAAGAATTGAGGAAAACTCCAAACTTGCAAACCCAATTAATTAAAAAAAAAAGTCCTTAATTTTAAAAATTAGGGAAGTTAGGAGGAGGAAAGAAAATGAATTCCATCTTGGATATGTTGGAGATGCAGGAAGCTAGCTCAGGAGAAAGAGAGGAGGGCTGGATGTGTAGATCTGAGGAGGCATCTCTTAGGCACATCTAAGAGTAATGGGTAGAACACTGGACTTCTATCAGGAAGACCTGAGTTCATATTCTTCAAAAATACTTAGTAGATCTATGATGTTGGGCAACTCTGAGCCTCAGTTTCCTAATATGTAAAATGAGGGATTGAACTTAGTGAGCTCCAAGGTTCCTTTTGGTTCTAGACCTAATTCTAGAACCTCCCCAGATCTGTTTCTTCATCTGTAAAATGAGGGGGTTTTATAGAGGACCTTTAAGATCCCTTTCAGCCTTAAATCTATGATCCTATACCGAGAGACAATTGAATCCATGGGAGCCAATGAGGGAAAGAGACAAAGCCTGGGGTACATCCACACAAAGGCAGCAGGATATAAATGGTGGGTCTCCAAGAGAAGGCTCTGTAAAAGAGATTGGATTGGTCCTGCCTTTGATTGCCCCCCACCCCTTCCCTGGCCTTTGGATTGAGCTTTAGGCTAAGACAGCTCCTGGCAGTCTGAATTCTAAAGTCAGATTTTGCTCTCCTAAAATGCAGAGACCCTGACTCTCCTTGCAGATCCCTGCCAGGGGTCTGTATGTCAGCTCCTTGTATGTTAGGCCCAAAGTCCTTGGTATCAAGAGCTCAGTGTACATAAAACAAGAGCAACTGCTTCACCCTGTCCCAGGAGGTCTCCAGGGCAAGGAAACCCCAAGGGAACCCCAGCCCTGTTCTCCCACCCACAGACCCAGTCACTCTTTGTCCCAGTGAGGATTAGGCACAATTCTATTTCTTCCTGTGGAAACCTCCCAAAGTCCTACAGAGTAGCAGTGGAATGAGAGTAGGGGTTCTGCTGGCTCCCTCTGGACAGTCAGGTGCTGAAGCTGAGGGAACCCTGTTGGAAGCTTGTCAAGAGATGCATAAGATACATAGGATTATAAAGGAAGCCGGTCTTATTGAACTGTGGTGATCACAATATTTTGTTACAGTTTGGGGGTCTCAGGTTTGACTTGAGGATTTGGAAGATAAGGCCTGACAGGTAGGAGAGGGGTGACAGTATCCTACTGTAACAGGATATTCAGGAATCAATAAAAACTGGAGGCAGGCAGTATAAGGCAGCAGAGAGAGAGACAGACACACACACACAGAGAAAGAGAGACAAAAACATATAGACACAGAGACAAAGAAAGAAACAGAGAAAGAGGCACACAGACAGAAAGACTAACAGAGACACAGACAGAAAGAGACACAGAGATAGAAAGACTGACAGACACAGACATAGAGATGGAGACAGACAGAAAAAGACACAGAGATAGAAAGAGAGACTGACAGACACAAACACAGAGACAGAAACAGAGAGACAGAGAGACTGACAGAGACACAGACATAGACAGAGAGAGACAGAGACAAAAACAGAGAGACTCAGAGAGACAGACACAGAGACAGAGACATTCAAAGAGAGGAGGGGAGAGGGAAAGAGAAGGAAATGGAAGGAAGTGAGGGAGGGAGGGAGAGCTAGGAAACCCCAAATTCGAGTCCCATTTCCAGATAAACGCTAGCTGTGAGTCTGGGGAAATATGACTTGGCCTCTCAGAGCCCCAGGTAACTTTCTGAGATAATTTGTACACAAAGTTAGGGAAGTATTTGTTCAGTCAAAAAGAGAGAGAATTTTGAAGGCCCATCTTGGGTGTTAGGTTCTGAGAACATTAAATAAAGAAAGAAAGAAAGAACCCTCTGTTCTTCCTGCCAATCAGGATCATGGCACCAGCCCACTGGCCATCTCCTGTTTGGAAGAACTCAGAGAGAAGATAAACACCTAGAAGTTGTCATCTATTAATTTATCACCAACTGCTTTGGGTGAGCTGATTTTCTTCTGTGCTTTAAAAAAAAAATCTCCAGAATGTGAGAGAGCCTGATATTCCTAAGTCTTGACTATGGGATTTACAAATCTCTTTTCATTTGAGTTGTTTTTTAGAGCTTACTTTTGAGTTTACTTTTTAGAAATTATCTTTCCACTTTCTCAGTTGTTGTTTGTGCTGGTCTTCAGTGGTATTAATTTTGCCATTGATTTTGTCTGTTGATGTTTTCAGATTACCTATCCTCTTTTCCATGAAGAACCTTTTTTTGTTGTTATTTCTTCTTGATTTTACAATTTTTTTTTTGCTTTTTAGCACTGAGCAATTCTAGCTTCATTTCCTCCAGAGATTTTTTAAACTTCTCCAAATTATTCTTTCATTTCCCTTAGTGATATGTATTTTTAAGAATAGGAGTACAGTATGAACTATTAAAATTCTTGTAATGTTCTTTATGTGCTTGAGGGCATGTCTTGGGTTATCTTACAAGGCTTCTTTTTCCATTCAAATCTCTTGTAATGCTTCCTGAAGATCTATATTTATTTTAAATGTATCTGAGCTCTCTTACTTCATTAATTTCCCTTATCTTTTATGTTTTTCTTCAGAAATCTGTTTCCCCACATGCATTTCTTGCTATTCTGCTTCCTTTTGCACATTTCCATTCTGATTTTGGAAGGTGATGTCAGGAAGCTGGCTTGCCCTTGACAATATTTTAATATTTCTTAGCTCAAATGCTTTTCCGGATACTGAGGAACAGGGCCCTGAGGACAAAGTTCTCCCTAAAACACTTTGCTGACCTAAGAATGAGCTCAAACTCCTCTTTCCTAAGTATCTGCAAGGCAGAATGTGGCTAGGCAGAAAGAAGTGAAGTTCCTTGTCTCCTAAGTTTAGCTTTCTCTCTGGGACCTTCCTCCCCCTCAGTCTGTATAAGAAAGCACATAGGAAGAGTTTTAGAATTGAGAAACTGGGCTACCTAGAAAGCTCAGAGCCCTCATCCATTTGTTTTGAGAGAATAGCCCTAAATGAATGATAATTATACGGTCTGGTTATTGGAAACTGTCACACTGACTACTCTGGTTCCAACTGCCTCAGGGCCAGAAAGGTTATATTTCACCCTTTCTTCAGGGTTCTCTGGTATATATATATTTAATTTTCAGTAGCATTTTATTTTCCAAATCCATGTAAATATAGTTTCCAACATTTGTTTTTGTAAGACTTTGTGTTCCAAAATTTCTCCCTCCCTCTCTTACCTCCTCCCTCCCCAAGACAGCAAGTAAGCTAATATAGATTAAATTTATGCAATTTTTAAAAACCTATTTCCACATTTCTCATGTTGTACAAGAAAAATAGGATCAAAAAGGAAGAAACCATGAGAAAGAAAATACAAACAAACAAAAAGCAAAAATGCTATGCTTCAATCCATATCAGTCTCCATATTTTCTCCCTGGATGCAGATAACATTTTCCATCCCAAATCTTTTGGAATTGCCTTGAATCATCTCATTATTGAGATGAGCCAAGCCCATCCTGGTTGATTTCCATCCCAAATCTTTTGGAATTGCCTTGAATCATCTCATTATTGAGATGAGCCAAGCCCATCCTGGTTGATCATCCCATAATCTTGCTATCTGTGTATAATGTTCTCTTGGTTCTACTCACTTCACTCAGTGTCAGTTCATGTAAGTCTTTCCAGGCTATCTTCTGATATTTTTAAAAGAGTTTGGATGGTTTCTAGACTCCACAAATGATTCCAGCCCCAACAACGGTGTTACCTCCACTATTGAGGATGCTGGCTCCTCTCTCCAGTTCCATTTAACTATTAACGGTTGGATTAGTTTTCACAAAGACATATTTACTTACAAGTTTAATCACAAATGCAAAATGTATCATACAACATTTGGGAAGCATTATTCTCCCTATATCATCTCAGTTTCTGGGAAGGCTGGTAGAGTGGTTAGAATTCAGGAAGATTAAGTTTGAATCCTACTTCAGACACTTATTAACTTTATTTGCTTTTATTTCTCTATAAAGCAAGGGAATTGGGTAAAATGACTCTTCCAGATCTAAATCTATGATCATCTATATATGTATATATATATATATATATATATATGTGACATATATGTATATAAATTCAAAATATACATATGGCACTTGTGTTGTTATGGAGACACAATCCTCTGGGATTCATCAGCTGGAGATGTGTTTTAAACTTAGGCTTCTGGGACTGTATTTTCTGTAGGGCTTGGGGCAAGGAGTAGAGGTAGGGGTGGAGAGAGAAGCCAGAAATGGTGATGAACAGTCATTCTTATGGTCACCTCACCATGTGAGGAGGAAAGCAAAACAGGTTGACTTTGGGGCAAACCAAACTACGGCTCAGGCTACCCAACCCCTTCCATCAGCTCTGATGTAGGGACAGTAAGCATTGGACCAAGAAGAATAAAGATTGATTAACCCCTTGAATTGATGAGCATACAACAGTGGAATTGTAATGCAGCTAAAGGAACTGTATTCCCTTTCGTTTGCCTAGTAGGAAAAAAAAAAACAAACTGGTTCAATATTCATATCTCTATGAAGATTTCCTGTCTCTTTAGGAGAAAGTAGAGGAAAAAATAAGTTGATTCTGTCTTTGTAATCAACAGCATGAACTTCTGGCTGCTTCCTATCCAAACAAACCATTCTCTTATCATTGCTCTTATAAAAAGTTTAAGAGACATGGTTTCTGGGTAATTAGTCATTCTATTAATTATTCTAGTGAATAATTAATAAAAGGGGTCAATGGCATTTGGGAATGCCAAAGATGGATCATGGTACTTCTTGACACTTATTTGTCCATGGAAGTTCCTGACAAGTGACAATAAACTCTGATTGGTTAATAATTAATGAGAAGAATGAATCTTATAATGAGAAGTGGGCCCACTCTAATGAGGGGCTGGGGAACATGGCTTTGATTATGTCATTTATGGACAAAAAGAGACTATTTCAAGCCAGGCCCATCTTTCCCAAGCTCAAACAATATAGACAGAGGATTTTATCCCCCTCCATGGGATCCTGCCAGAGTGGAACAAAATGGACTGGAATTTACTTAGAATAATTTTTTTCTAAGGTTCTCTAGTTGGGTGGGGATTTGGTCAATCTCAGTCATCAGTGACTGAATATATAGGTTTATAGTTTCGGAATGAGGAAATAAGGGGAAATCTCAGTCCTAGTTTAATAATTGATTATTAATGAGAAAAATAATTTTCTTTATCACTTTCTGCTATTGCTTTACTTCTATATAAATAGATACTGATAGAGATACATGATATAGAGATAAATAGATGATAGATGAAAAATACAGAGAGGTAGATGATGATGGTGGGCAGATAGATAAGACTGTTAATCCTTGTGTGATTAATGCTGGTAGAGGTAATATTGGGGAAAGGTTTAAATTTTCTGACAAGGATAACTTTAGTAAAGTTGTGGTGCAGGGGAGGAGGAGTGGACAATGACCCAACTGGGGATTTTCAAACATAAGGGAGACATCTTGAGGTAGAAAACCCATGTTCCATAAATAGGAACATCTGTAAAGAGATTATTAGTGACTATAAATTTGCCTCCAGACCTAGTAGAAATAAGTCCTTGAGGCACAAGCAAAATAAGACAGGAAAAGGAGACGTTTCTTATCTCAGGGCATCTTCTCATTTTTGTTGTTGGAGTTGAAAAATTATAAAAGCAGATCACTTATTCCTTTAGTAGGAGCATCTAGGTGGCTCAGTGGGTAGAACAATGGGCCTGGAGTCAGGAAGATCCAAGTTCACTGACCTCAGAGACTTCCTAGCTGTGTGACCCTAAGCAAGCCATTTAACCACGTTTCCTTCATTTTCTTCATTTGTCAAATGAGCTAAAAAGGAAACAACAAACTACTTTGCCAAAAACAACACAAAATGAAACAAAAAACCCCCAAATGGTGTCTTAAAGAATTGGACTTGACTACAACATTCCCTTAATAAAATACTATACCACCAAATCTGTCTTTTACTTCCTATTAGATACACAAGATAAATAAAAAGTAATGGGGGAAGGAGTATGGGGATCTGGAGGAACATGAAGGATGTTACCTATGAGTTGGAGGCTAAGGATTCTAACAGGTAGAGGTGAAAAGGAAGGCATTCCAGGCTTGGGGTCTAGCCAATATAAGGGCACAGAGTTGGCATATGGAAGGTCACGTATAATGGCATTGAGAATGTTGATTTACCTGGATTGTAGAGTATACAAAAGTAAGTAATGGGCAATGTCTGTTGGACTTTAAATGAAGTGTTTGTATTAGATCCTAAAGACAGCAGGGAACTTTAAAATTTTTTTTATTAAAGCTTTTTATTTTCAAAACATATGTATGGATAATTTTCAACATTCACCCTTGCAAAACCTTGTGTTCCAATTTTTTTCCCTCTCTTCCCTTTACCCCCTCCCCTAGATAGCAAGTAATCCAATACATGTTAAACATGTGCAATTCTTCCGTACATAGTTCCACAATTTTCATGCTGCACAAGAAAAATCAGATCAAAAAGGGAAAAAATAAAAAAGGAAAAAAAATGCAAGCAAACAAAAAAAGTGAAAATGCTATGTTGTGATCTACATTCAGTTCCCAGTTTCTCTCTGGGTGCAGATGACTCTCTTCATCACAAGATCATTGGAACTAGTCTGAATCCTCTCATTGTTGAAAAGATCCATGTTCATCAGAATTGATTATATAATGTTCTCCTGGTTCTACTCACTTCACTCAGCATCACTTCATGCAAGTCTCTCCAGGCCTCACTGAAATCATCCTGCTGGTCATTTCTTACATAACAATAATATTCCATAACATTCATATACCATAATTTATTCAGCCACTCTCCAATTGATGGGCATCCATTCAGTTTCCAGTTTCTAGCCACTACAAAAAGGGCTGCCACAAACATTCTTGCACATGTGGGGCCCTTTCCCAGTAGGGAACTTCTTAAGCAGGGGAGTGACATAGTTAGGTGCTTTAGGAACATCCCTTTAATAACAATGTGAAGTATGGATTGAGAACCACGAGAAAGAAAAAAAAATAAACAAAAAAATGAGAAAATACTATGCTTTTATCCACAGTTTCCATAATTCTTTCTCTGGATGTAGATGGCACTTTCCAACCCAAGTTTATTAAAATTGCCTTGAATCACATAACTATGTCCACGTGATAATTTTAAAACTCTTAATCTCATGTAATACTGCTGCTGCTTTTGGCTTTTCTCTGGTATTATTTTGTATTTTCACCAAGAATGCTTTGTGGCAGGCATTAAAATATATATAATGTTATATTATATATATACAAAAATATATATGTATTATACATATAAATATAAACATATATATTTTTGTATATTTATACATACATATATATATATGTTCCAACAGCTTGATGGTAGCCTTTGAAGTTTAGGACAAACATACTTGTATAAAAATTTAATTTGAACATTTCTCCTATATTTTTGCTCAAATGCTTTCTTATGGTGCTCTGGGGGGTGAGGGAAGCCTTCATAAATTCAGGGAGTGTTCAAGGGCTCTCATGAGCTTGTCTGTCTTCAAGGTGCTATTCTGAGCATTGAGGACAGCTTTTTGTTTGTGGTCCCCTTATCTTTTCTATGAGAACTTTCCACCTCCTTTCCTAAACTCAGCATTTTCCCCTTTTGCCTCTAACTTCTCTCTGGATGTCAAAAAAGCCTAGGAAGGGAGGGTTTGATTTTTCCAAGTGCAAGGTCATTTACCAAGTGAGTGTGATGTAAACCATCATGATCATTCTGGAGAGAGGGAAGGTTAGGATTTCAGGTTTTTAGAACTAAGGGTTTGGGATAGACCTTAGAGGGACCTTTTGCCATGCATGGATCCCTTTGGCAGATTGTGAAGCCTGCAGACCCCTCCTCAGAATGTTTTTAAATGTACTGTATAAAATACATTGGATTACAGAGGAAACCAATTATTCTTAGAGAGAGTGATGAAAGTCTTCCCCCCCTCCCCCCCAGTCTTCGGACTCCACGTTAGGAACTCCTGATCTAGAGCGAATGGCAGAACTAAAACTAGAATCCATCTTCTGACACAGTCCAGTGATCTTTTACCCACAGATCTAGGGCTGCCCCAACACTGACTTGGTCTCATGGCCTTGAGCTGAAGCTTTTTCCAATCCAATAGAGAGCAATCTCTAAAAGGAAAAATCCACTGAGTTGATTCATTTCCCTCTAGGGTGTGTTAGTTGACTGGTAATAGAAAATCACATGACAGCAACAGAAGAGAATTGATTAGGCAAATGTGAAAATTAGGGCTTTACTCTCATGCTGCCTTCTGTACTAACTTGGTCTGGAAGCCTGCCTAAGTTGCTTAAATCTCTGTGCCTCAGAGAAATGGGGAAGGGAAATGGGAAAGGGAAAAGAGAAAGATGGAGGAAAAGATGAGGAGAAAGAAAAAGAGAGGGGGAGAGGAAGGAGAAAAGGAAGTACTCTTTAATCTTAACTCTAGGAATGCATGGAATATTCCATCATGAGTCCTTTGGAAATGTGGTCAGCCATTGTGTTGATCAGAGTTACTAAGTCTTTCAAAATTGATTATTTTTACCATATTGTTATATAAATCAGATAAAAAAGTGAATCGAATTAGGAGAATAAGTCTCCCCAAATTGTTTTTAAACCATTTCTATCATTTTTACAATATAAGAATATTCTATCATATATCTAGCCATTCCCCAATTAATTGGTATCCCCTCCATTTCCAGTTTACCACTGTTTCCCCACCTCAAAAAAAATTTATAAAACCTGCTATAAGTGTTTGTCCATGGGTCCTTTTTTTTCCCCTGAGGCAATTGAGGTTAAGTGACTTGCCCAGGGTCACACAGCTGTTACGTGTCTGAGACCAGATTTGAACTCAGGTCCTCCTGACTTCAGGGATGATGCTCTATCCACTGCGCCACCTAGCTGCCCAGGGTCTTTTTTTTTTCCCCCTTTTTACTAAAGGGAAGCCAGCCCTTTGTGCTAACCAATAAGAAGGAAGGTTCTAAAGACTCTGGGCTCAGGCCCACTGAACATTCTAAAGCTAGAACACCAAGATGCTGCTACAATTTCTTGGGCAGAACGGGCCCCTAACCCCGAGACCAGAGTTTTCTTTCAGGCCTCTCATTTAGCCACAGAAAAAGTCAAGCTTCTACTATGGAAATGCCTTTTATAGGAAAGTTGAAAAGGAGCCCCTCGTCCCTAGTTACCAGTTTACAATTCCATAAACTCCAAGGGTCAAGCCCACATGGTGGGCTGCAAGGTCCAAAGCCCCCAGAGTTCATCAGCTTCCCAGCTAAGTCAGGGAACTTCCTTTATGAACCTGCTATCCTCATAGCCATTAGTATCAATTTTAGAGATTAAAAGATGGCCTTTGGAGGCCTTTTGTTCCAACCCTCATTTTTACAAATGAGGGACTGAAGCCCACCGAGATCAAGTGATTTCCTCAAGTCCAAAGACAAGAGGTAATCAAGGTGGGATTGAAGGCAGCCCTTCTGATTCTAAATCTAAGACCTTTTCCCTTATATCCCATGGCCTTATATCCCAGTTATTCTGGGAGCATTAGATCTAAACTAACTTGCCTAAAATCTTAAAGGGGGAAGGGAAAGGGAAGCTCAGAAGCTGTCCAGAGCTCTTACTGCCATGTCACCTGCTTTTTATCATCATTGCCTTAGCAGAAATAGGGCACTTGGCTCTAGATAACAAAGCTCCCAAGAAGAAGCTCTGGTCTTAGTGGCCCTAAGTTTAGTCTGATCCCTAACAATGCTTCCTTATCACAACTTCAGTCTGAGCATATCTGAAGTCCAGTGGTGGGAAGGACAATAACCCCTGCCCCATTCTGTTGGCAGCTAGTGGCAAATGGACCCCATGAATAAGTCACTGTTTGGGGAAACAGCCAGCTAGTTTAAAAAAAAATCTTATAAGACTTAAAAAAAAGGAATCCTTCAAAAGGATGAAGATTTAAAAAAAAAAAAAACTAAGTTATCAAGGCAAGGATAGGACACTGGATTTGGGGTTTTAAGGACCGGGGAACAAATGATGCCTCATACTTCAACCTAAGCAAGCTCTGTTTTCTTTTTTTGGTAAAAATCAAGCAGGTTGAACTCTCAGGAAAGGACTTTAATATCTATGATCTCATGAAATGAATCCTTGTTCAAAGGGGAAGAATAAAGCATCTTTCCCCTGGCTGTTATGATAAAGTAGTGAGCTCTTCTTACCCAGAGGCACTGGAACAGGTTGGATGACTTCTCTGGGCATTATATGGGGCATTCATGATTCAGGAAGAAATGAACATGATTGGAGCTCACTCGTTTGGAGATTAGAGAATCTGGCTCCTGGGATTAGGACAAATTAAATGTTTTCTGCCCTGTTGCTCCCCATCCCTACCCCCAACACAATGTTTTTATGATTGGGGGATTGTTCCTTCTCTCCCCAGGACCAGCCCAGGGCAATACCAAGTGATCAACTTGAGAGCAAACTCTTGGCTGGTCCTTTAATATTAATTGACCACACCAGTCAGATAAGTCTTTTTTCTTATTTTTATTGGCCAGCAGACAAGTCAAGAAGCAGTGTTGTGCTTCCTGCAGAGGAGGACCAGGGCCATGATGACTAAGGTAAAAACCGAGACAGCAATCAGGGACAGGCCCAGGCCAAGGGCTGCGTACTTTTCCATGAAATCAGGGTTGGGCTCCCATGGGGTGTGACGGCTGAAGTTCATTGCCAAGAACATGGGCCCAACAGTGATGTCTGCTTCTCTTGCTAGGGGTGGAGAGAAAAAACACTCACCACTGGGCTTAAAACCAGACTTGATGCCCATTAACCATTGCTAAATGTAGACAGATGTACAAGCCACAGTTCCAGAGCTGTGGGGGACCCCAGGGCCATCTAGCCATTTTACAGATGAGTAAATAAAGGCTGAGGCAGTAGAAATTAATTCAATCTGAATAAGTAAGCAGCAGAATCAGATTTTGAATCTGCAGCATCCTACTTTGTTACCAGTGCCTCTCAGTAATTACAGGGGGAACCCTCTCAAGAAGTAGAGGGTCGGCTCCATGATTGAGAAGACCCTGGCATGGGTAGGATGAACCAAAAATAGAGGCACTGGGGCCCCCTGATTATCTTCATATGGATCTTACCCTGCTGCTGTTGGAGGGAAGCTGCTCTCTTCCCGGGCTTTGCAGAGGTGGGCAGCAGTCTCCTGGAGCCGTTGGGGTTTTCACAGTTTTTGGTGTGGCAGCACCTGCAGATCTCAGGAGATCCTTCTACTGGAAACCAGCTGGGGAAAGATGGGGGGATGGAAATGAGGAGAAAACTTGTTTATTCCAAACTTTTTGTATTTTATTATGTGCTAGAGAGAAATAAGATAATCCTTGTTTATCCTCAAATATACATACACACATACAGTTAACCTCAAAACTGGGGGCAGCTAGGAATCAGGAAGATCTGAGTTCAAATCCAGCCTCAGACACTTAACATTTCCTAACTGTGTGACCCAGGGCAAGTCAATTACCCCCAATTGTCTCAGCAAAAAAGCAAAAAAAACCCTCAAAACTGGAGATATACAGGGAAATAAATGGGAGATGGCATGCCATATGGGCAGAACAACAAGGACAGTCTCTGTATGAAGGGGAAGAATATACAAAATTCCTTGTATATTCCTTTACTTTAAAGGTATAAAGGCTTTAAAGGGCTTTAAATGCCAGGCAAGGGAATATGGATTTATTTCCAAGTAATAGGGAGCCATTGAAAGTTTGAGGTAGTAACACGGTCAGCTCTGGGCTTTGAGAATCATTGTGGCAGTTATATAGAAAGTAAATTAGAGATTTAAGATGTGACCAGCCTATGTGGCCCTCCCTATTCCTCCTCCCAAGACCCACTTACCTGTTAGTGGACTTGTTGAAGGAGCAGGCCTTGTTTATTTGGTCTGGGGCTTGGTCAGCTACAGTGACCCTCAGATGGCATGTAATATAGATCTAAGAGAATAAGTCAGGCATTAGGGAAGGGCAAGAAAACATGGTGACCTCATTTACTCAGCCTAGGAAAGACTCATCACCAGTTTCCGGGAATCTTCGACAAAGTGGAACACGTCCATTGTGAACTGGAGAACGTCTGGCTTGGGCCTGGGGGCTCTGAAGACTGAAGAGGATTCAGAAAGGCTGTCTATCAGGCACCTGGAAGGACAGGCAGAGGTTGTGGATGTGCTCTTCAAGAGCCATGTCGGAGGCTGAAAGAATGAGGGACATACCCACGGTAATCAATGATACTGTAACGGGGCTCCGAGTTCTTGTCTGGGCTCAGGGTGGCTACACAGCTGTCAACAAAGAGCTTCAAGGCCACGTGGCCACCTGTGTGGACTTCAGCCTGAAGGTGGGCTACGTCCCCCAGCTGGAACTCGGCTGAGGTACTCTCAGCTGTCCAATCATCTGGAAGGCAGGATGACCACGATTATATCCATATATTGAGAAAGCAGGGGCAAAGTTATTTTTTTTTAATTGGTTAGTTATTTTTTTTTTAAAGGATTCCAAACTTAGACCTATAACAATGAAATTTTCCACATACAAATTAGAACTGGATAAGAGGATCACATAGGGCTCCTTCCCACAGCCCTTCAACTTACCATTCATCAAGTGGAGAATAAAGTCAAGCTTCTTTTCAGAAGAAATGGTGGACCTAAAGGGCACCCATGTAGGCTGGACAGCTCTGCTACTGACATTGCCCCACCTGGAAGAAGAATCAAAGCAAGTCTGACCAGTCCAATCCATGTGATAAATCCTACCTGAAGGATACTTAAACATGCCCATCTCTCCCCATCCTTCAAAATGTCTCAATGGATCTGTCCATTTGGGCTGGCTATTTTCCCCTCTCTCCTCTTATGGAGAAACTCCTTGAGAAGGTCATCTGTAACAGGTGCCTCCATTTCCTTGCTTTTTATCTTAAAACTCTATGATCTGGCTTCTGTCATTCAATTCTAACTTCTCAAGTTACTAGGAGTCTCCTGGCCTAGAATCAGGAAGATCAGAGTTCAAATTCAACATCAAACATTAACTGGGCAAGTCATTTATCTGTTTACCTCAGTTTCCTCACCCTGTAAAATGGAGATGACAGGACCTACCACTAAAAGTTGCTATAGGGCTCAAATGATATTCATAAAGCACTTTAATATGGTGTCTGGCACAAAGAAAGCCCTCTATAAATGCTTAGTCTGCCCACCCCTTTAATTGCTCTAAGGAGCTTCTCAGTCATCATCCTTCAACCTTCACCTTCTTCCCAACATCCTCATCTCTCTAGGTTTTCAATGAGATTGCTCTCCTACCTAACTGTTCCTTCTCAATCTCTTGCTGGGATCTTCCTCCAGGTTAAGTCTGATGACCATAATCTGTTCTAGACCCTCTTCTCCCTCTATTTTAGAGAATCATTGAAATCATGGGAGCTGATGAGATGAACATCTCCAAATAAATGACTTTCAGATCCACTTGTCTATCTAATCTGTCAACTTCCAACCTTTCATCTCCAATTGCCTATTAGAAATTGTTGACTGGATGTCCCATAAACATCTTAAATGCATCATATCCAAAAGTCTCCCCCCCCAAAAAAAAATATCTTCTGTTGAGTACCACTATCTTCCCAGACTCCCAACCTGTGAGCCTTAATTGATCTCTCCTTCTCCCTCTTCCCATCTGCCTTAGGTGGTCTCTGATTAGATATTCTTATTTCTCAGAGAAATAAACTCTTATAAGGGATAAAATTTTTAATAAAAGATATGATATACATTGAAACATGAAGTTTTATGTTAGGATTTGGAGTTGGAAGGAGACATTTAAAGACTTAAACTATCCTGACAAGACCTATTTTCTGAAAAATAGGTGTACTTACCTTTTTATAAAAAGGGAACGCGGATCATAGCAAAAAAGTCATCCCAGTTTCAGTGCTTCCATGCCCTTCAGCCTGGGACAGGAACATGGCTACATTTTCTCCACCTACCCACCCTGCACTCAAGAGTTGGGTTGTCTTAAAAGTATTTTCAATGACAAGTCTGAACATCAGGCACCTTTACTTCCCAAAGGCTAGCTTGAATCTTGGTGACCATGTCTGCCTCTGGTAGACTGGTATCATGACTGATACTTGACAAGCAGATTCCCTATCTGCTTAGTGTGAAGCTAACTGGACAAAGTCAAAATGGAGGCGTCAAGGTAGAACTGGTGGCAAGTGAGGTAGACCTATGCTCAAAGTTACCTTTGAGACTTTACACAAGTTTTGACCTCTAAGCCTTGGTTTCCTTATTGGAAAAAGGAAGGGATTGGGCTAGACAGGCCCAAGATCATTTCCTGATTCTATGTAAGTTGGGGATTATTTCTTGATAGAAGGACCAGAAGAGCCAAGCCAAGTCCTGTTCCATCATTCAGTGGCAGGACCTTGAGCAATACTTCTGTGTCTCAAAGGGACTCCTAATTAAAGGATGGTTACCCAAGTAAGTGAGGGTAGCAAGAAGGGAAATTGGCAGTAAAGTCTTAGGGAACCAGAATGTGATAAGTAGTCATGGAAAAACAAGGAAAGAAAGAGGAAACTTGAGATAAGTGGGTTTTTGTTTTGTTTTGTCATCATTTGTTTTTTGGTTTTTTGCTTTACTTGATTTTACTGAGGAACACATTTAGGAATTTTAATCTTTGAATAGCTGTGATTTATAAAAAGAGAATAGCCAGTATGTCCAGTGAGAACTCTTTAAGAAGGGGAAAAGCAGGCTGCCATCTGATACAGACCTAGGATAGTGGCATTCTATGGGAACTTCTGCTTGATTAGTCCTTAAGATGGTAAAATTTCCAATTGGGTGTGGGCGGTAGAACAAGCTGGTGCGGTATATTAGTCCATCTGGAGTTACCTGCAAGAAACAGTTAAGAGGCTTAACCTTTATCACAGTTGGTTCCAATTCAAGTATTTACATATGCTGTCCCATAGAATATCCCTCCCTTCAAAAGACAACCCTTCACCCATACTGTAACAGCCTTTGATTGCCTTTGAACCTCCTGAGAGAATGAATTAGGTAGCAGTCAAGTAGCTAGCTTGCTAAAGAATGAAGGTTTGGTCATATGTTTCCCTCCAGGAGCGCTGGAGAAATACTATTTTTACTTTGTGGGATACTCCCTCCTAGGATTGCTCCATGTGAGCCAAAAGGGGCCAGGGTTATTCGTCCCTGTTGCACATGAGCCAGATTTTGACAGTGCTACAAGACTTGCAATACTCACTCTTAGCACCAAATCTGTGAGAGGTATTTCTTTAATTTTATAAGTGAGAAAACAGGAAGTTCTAACTTTTATGTATCAATCAACCAGCATTTATTAAGCTCTTACTATGTGCCAGGTACCAAGCTAAGAGTTGGGGCTACAAATAAATAATAATAATAATAATTATTATTATTATTAAAGTTCCTGCCATCAAGGAACTTCCAATCTAATTACAAAAGACAGCACACAAGAGAAAGCTGAAAAGGAGGGGGGGGGAATCAGAAGTCCCCAAGGAGTGCAGAAAAGTGAAAAATAAGAATATTCCCAGTTAAATGCCTTCCTTATATAGAGGCTTTGGAGATGGCTCCAGTTAGAAGAACAAAGTAATGATTGAGATGTGAAGAGAGCTTGAACTAGAAGCACTCTCCTGTTAACTGCTGCCTGATTTTTCATTTTACTTTTTCTTCTTTCTTTAAGCTCTGGATCACACAGCTAGTAAATGTCTAAGACTGGATTTAAATGCAGGAAGAGGAGTTTTCCCCGCACTCCAAGACTGCACTACCTAGTGCCCTTAGGTAAATCTTAGCTATTATTATTATTGTTGTTGTTCTCTCTCATACTTCCTAGCTGAGTGACCCTGGGTAGGGCATTTAACTCCTCTGAGCCTCAACTGCATTATCTGTAAAATGAGGGGGACTAGATGACTGCTAAGGTTCCAGTTCTAGAGCACTGATTTTTTTTTTTAATTTCTCATTACTTTAGCAATATTTTATTTTTCCAAATATATGCAGTTTTCACCTTATGTCTGAAATCTTGTGTTCTAGATAAAGCTCTGATCTTTTCACCCAAACTCAGTTAGCCCCTCTGGGTCTCAGTTTCCTTATCTGTAAAGTGGGGATGGGATGTTTGACTGGAAAGGCTGAAGTCTTTCTGCAGCTCTGAGGCCCACCCTGGGCTCTATCTGGCTTGGGAGCTTCCAAGCATGGGAGAGGCCCTTGGTAGGTTGGGGGCCAGGAGAACACACATCTGTTTCCCTAAGGGGATGGGAGCCTTACCTGTGCAGCATTGCCACACTCATGGAGGCCAACCTTGAAGGTGACTACTTGAGCATCTTCTGGCTGGGATGCAGGCCTGCAGCCCCCCGGGCCCAGACTGAGCTCTGTGGCTTTGACCAGCTTCCCGGGGCCAAAGAGATCTCTCCCAACGCTCACTACCATGTGGGACTCCAGGCACTGAACCTGCACGAAGCCTGCAGAATGGGGGGCCTGCCAAGAAAGCCCTGGAAGCATCAGGAGCAGAAGGAGGAAAGGGGAGAAGCCGGAGGACGCCCCAGAAATAACTCTCCCCAGAGAGGGCCAAAGACGGACTCCTGCAGCCATATCCCAGAGCAGGACCAAACCTCCCAGCTGCTTCCCAATCGTCCCATTGGAAAAGGGCCAGGGGGGCGATGCTTATATCCATGAAGAGCACATATTGTTCACACCTGTGGGAGCTCCTAGCCCGGCCCTACCCACTGGGAGGCAGCTTCTCTCAATCAAGTTAACAGCCAAGCCTATGGACACATCTGTGCTGAGCAATGAGCCTGTGCCCAGCTCTTGGGGGGCAGAATCCTTCCCCTGAGGAGCTCCGGGAGTCTGGCTGGTGCTGGTAAGATTCACTCCTGGGGGTAGGCAGACACAGGAAGGGTCCAATGAGTGACCATCTCTGGGACCTCCCACCCGCCAACACCCAGGGGAAAGACTCTCCATTTTCTCAGCCCCTCCTTTCCTCCTTTTGATGCTTTTCTTTTCCCACTGGCTCAGGAATTCACTGGAGATAAGAGCTAAAGGTCAGTAAGAAAAAACGAATGTTCCTGCTGCCTATTGTCCACCAAATCCATCAATGCACAAAATCTGGAAGATTAGGAAACCCAACCATATATATATATATATATGTATATATATATATATATATATATATATACATGCATATATTTTATTTATTTCATTATTTCTCAATTACATTTAATTTTTTAAAAAATTTAAATTATTTTTTAACATTTGAGTTCAAAATTCTTCCCCTCCTTCCCACTTCATGAGAAGATAAACAATATGATAGGAATTATACAGATGAAGTCTTACCAAACATATTTCCATATTAGCCATGTTACAAAGGAAAACATACACACAACACTCCTCTCCCCATTAAAAAAGTTTTTTTTAAATTATTGTTTGCTTCAATCTTCACTAAGAATTAATGAGTTTTCTCTCTAGAGGTAGAAATCTTGGGTACTTTGGAATGATCTTAGATCATTATCTTTTTTTTTTTAAACTTTTAAATTTTTTTTAAGATTTCTTTTTTTGAGGGCTGCTAGGGGGCGCTGTGGATAGAGCACCAGCCTTGAAGTCAGAAGGACCTGAGTTCAAATTTGTTCTCAGACACTTAACATTCCCTAGCTGCGTGACCCTGGGCAAGTCACTTAACCCCAATTGCCTCAGCAAAAAAGCAAAAAAAAAAAAAAAGAATTTTTTTTCTTATTAAAGCTTTTTATTTGCAAAACATGCATGGGTAATTTTTTCTTTTTTCTTTTTTTATGGATTATCCACTTTTTATTTTTTTTATTAAAACTTTTTATTTGCAAAACATGCATAGGTAATTTTTCAATATTGACCTTTGCAAAACTTTGTTACAAATTTTTCCCTCCTACCCCCCACTCCCTCCCCTAGATGGCAGGAAATCTAATACATGTTAATTATGTCAAAATATATGACAAATTGAATATATGTATACATATTTATACAGTTATCTTGCTGTACAAGAAAAAAATTTTCTTTTCTTAATAGTATTTTATTTTTCCCCAAATATCTGTTAAAACAGTTTTCAGCATTCATTTTTGTAAGGTTTTGTGTTCCAAATTTTTCTCTCATCCTTCCCTCTCCATCTCTCCAAGATAGCAAGCAATCTGTTATAGGTGAAACATGTGCAATTGGATCCTTGTCTTGATCAGAGTAATGAAGTCTTTCACTGTTGATCATCATTACAATATTACTGGAACTATGTACAATGCTTCCCTGTTTCTGCTGACTTCATTCTGCATTAATTCATATGAGTCTTCCTGGATTTTTCTGAAACTGTCCTGCTCATCATTTCTTTTTCTTTTTTATAATAACAGTTTTTTTTTAATTTTTTGAAATATAGGCAAAGATAATTTTCAACATTCACTCTTGCAAAACCTTGGGTTCCAAATTTTTTCTCCCTCCCTTCCCCTCTCCCTCCCCTAGATGGGAAGTAATCCAAGATATGCTCAACATATGTAATTATCCATTTTACCTAACATGATCTACCTACCATGATCCTCTCTGTCTTGTTTGGTCAAAAACACTTCCCTCTCCCATAAATCTGACAGGTATATTTTTCCATGCTCCTCTAATCTATCATTCTTTACATCTAAATCATTTATTCATTTTGAACTTATTTTAGTATTTAATGTGAGTGTTGCTCTGTGCCTAGTTTCTGCTAAATTGCTTTTCGGTTTCCTCAGCAATTTTAGGCCAATGGAGAGTTATTGTCCCCAAAGCTTGGATCTTGGGATTTATCAGATGCAATGTTTTACTACAATGTACACCATGGGTTCATTGCTCTATTTTTTAGCCAGTTGTTTTGATTGTTTTGATGATTAATGCTTTGTAACATAATCTGAAATCTGGTACTGCTAAGCCACCTTCCTTTACATTTTTTTTTCATTGATATCCTTGACTTTTTTTTTTCAGATGAATTTAATATGGCACTAAATAAGCAAATTAACTTAGATAGAATTATCATTTTTATTATTCACTTTATTATTACGTTGACTCAGTTGACTCATGCCTAAGCAATTCATATTTCTCCAATTGTTTAGATCTGACTTTATTTGTAGGAAAATTGTTTTGTTATTGTGTTCATATAGCAACTTCATTTGCCTTGGTAAGTAGACAGTTTTATATTGTCAACAGTTATTTATTTATTTTTGTTTCTTTGGAGGTAATTGGGGTTAAGTGACTTGCCTAGGTTTACACAGCTGGGAAGTGTTAGGTGTCTGAGGCTAGATTTGAACTCAGTCCTTAATACTCTATCTACTGCACCATCTAACTGCCCTGTCTGCAGTTATTTTAAATGGAATTTCTCTTTCTCTTCTTGTTGGGCTTTGTTGGTAATACATAGAAATGATTATTAATTATGTGGATTTATTTTCTATCCTGCAACTTTGCTAAAGTTGCTAATTGCCTCAACTAAGGCTCTATGGCTCCCTAAGTATGCCATTGTATTAGTTTCTTTTTCTCATTGTCCATTTTTATTCCTTTAAAATTTAATAGGAATAAATGTAAAGTCTACTACTTGGGCTCAGTAGATCAGCTGTACCAGGAAGAATGATTGCAACTATGTAAAGGGGAAGAACAATAATAAAACTGAAGGTGTAATTAGAACACACTCCCTTCTTTGCAGAGCATTTATTGTGGTATTTGGCTATCTTTGCTGAACTGCTTTATAATAAAGGATAACTAAGAGGAAATGAGGACATTTGGGTAGCTCACTGAGCTTGGAGTCAAGAAGACTCATCATCCCATGTTCTAATCTAGCCTCAGACACTTCCTAACTGTGTGACCCTGAGCAAGTCACTTAACCCCAATTGCCTCAGCCAAAAAAAAAAAAAAAAAAAATACATGCAGCAAGGTTTTGCAAGGGTGAATGTTGAAAATTATCCATGCATATGTTTTGAAAATAAAAAGCTTTTTAAAAAATAAAAATAAATAAGAGCACACACAAAATATTTTCAAAAATAAAATACATGCAGAGATTATTTTCAGCCCTCAACTTTGCATAATCTTGTGTTGCATATTTTTTCTTCCTCCCTTCCCCCCCCTTTCCTCCCCTAGACAGCAAATAATCCAAGATAGATTAAACATGTACAATTCTTCCAAATATATTTCCACATTTATCATGCTGCACAAGAAAAATCTGATAAAAAAAGTGAGAAACAAAACGAAATGTGAACAAAAACAAAAATGAAAATCCTATGTTGTGATTCACATTCAATGCCCATAGTTCTCTCTTTGGATGCAGATGGCTCTCTCCATCCCAAGTCTATTGGAATTAGCCTGAATCATCTGAGATAATCTTAAAGTGCTCCATAAATGCTAGCTATTAATATACTCAATGATAGACCCTCAAATTCTCACAAAATTTCCACAGATATTGAAATCTAGAGCTGAAAAGACTTGAGAGATTAAGCAGGTCAGTGGTTTCCAACCTGGCCACAAACCTTGGATTTATGGCAAAAAGAGTCTGTGGGGGCAGCTAGGTGGTTCAGTGGATAGAGCACCAGCCCTGGAGTCAAGAAGTCCTGAGTTCAAATGTGGCCTCAGAAACTTTTTTTTTTAATTTTATTTTATTTGCATAACATATGTGTGGGTAATTCTTCAACAATAACCCTTACATAGCTGTCCGTTACAAATTTTTCCCCCCAACTCCCCACCCCTCCCCTAGATGGCAGGATATCCACTACATGTTAATTATGTTAAAATATTGGCAAATCGAATATATGTATACATATTTCCAAACTTATCATTGGTGTGCAAGAAAAATCTTATGTACACAAACGATATATCAGATAAAGGAAACACAATGTAAGCAAACATCAATCAAGGAGTATGAGAATGTTATGTTGCGGTCCACATTCCGCATCCCTCTCTCTGGGTGTATATGGCTTTCTTCAGTGAACAATTGGAGGTGGTTTGAAACATTTCATTGTTGAAGAGAGCCATGTCCATCAGAATTAATCGTCATATAGTACTGTTGTTGCCGTGTATAATGATCTCCTGGTTCTGCTCATTTCACTCAGCATCAGTTCATGTAAGTCTCTCCAGGCCTCTCTGAAATCATCTTGCTGGTCATTTCTTACAGAGCAATAATATTCCATAATATTCATATACCATAATTTATTCAGCCATTCTCCAATTGAAGGGCATCTATTCAATTTCCAGTTTCTAGCCACTGCAAAAAGGGCTGTGGCCTCAGAAACTTAACACTTCCTAGCTCTGTGACCCTGGGCAAGTCACTTAACCCCAATTGCCTCAGAAAAAAAAACAAACAAAAAAAGAGACTGTGGATACATATATAAATACATAAGTTGAGAGAGCCAGAAGACATAGATTTCATTACTAGCGGGATATTACACACACATACATACACATATATGTTATTGTTCAATCATGTCCAACTCTTCGTGACCCTGTTTGGGGCTTTCTTGGCAAAAATACTGGAATGGCTGGTCATTTCTTTCTAGAGCTCATTTGACAGATGAGGAAACCGAGGCAAACATGACTTTTTCAGTGTCACACAGTGTTATTTTTAAGCTTTTTTAAAAGCTTTTTATTTTCAAAGTTAGTAAGTGTTTGAGACATTTAGTTCACAAAGATGAGTATCCCTAAGCTCAGACCTGGTGCTCTACCCGCTGTACCACTCATGTGCCCTGATAGAATGTCTACCTCCTTTTTTTCTGCCTCTCTAAGTCTTTCCCACCCTTGAAGGCTCAGCTCCAGTCCCTTCTCTACCATGAAGTCTTCCTTTATTTCTCAGCCTCCTTCTATCTCTCTGGCCTCTACCTCAGTCCTACAGCACAGCCAGTATTATATTTTGGTTTGGCTTTTCAGGGGGTTTGGGCTTCTTTCTTCAATGAGAGGGTCTCTTTCTGAGGGGAGGGGGAAAGCAAGAGTCTTTTCCTCCTGTATCCCCCACAATCTAGCTCAGCACATTTCCTGCCTCTTGCCTTTCCTTGAAACAGAAATGAGTAAGCTGGGATTGACTCTTAAAAGCTAACCCAGGGTACCAGTTCTGGGATTTAGCATCTCTGCTGCTCCCCATGCAGCCCCTGCTCAGATTCTTTGTGGCAGAGGGCCTGCAGCCCCCTGGGGAGGAGACCCACCTGATTATCTTCTAGGGGCCAAGGAATAGCCACCAGTGCTCTACTAACTGCAAACCCAAGGCATATTGTTCTTCTGGTCACAGAGCTGGCTATATGGGACAGACAAAGGTGGCCGGAGGATCTGGCCAGCCAGAATGTGTCAAAAAACAAATGGGCCAAGGCAAGGATGCTATAACCTTGGGAAGACAATCAAGAGATGGGAAGGGCAGAATTCAACAACGGGAGACTCTACACAGAGAGGGCCAAGAGATCTTAAATTAATGAATTACAGAGAAACAAGGGGCAAGTTCAAAGCAAGTCAAACAAGCTCAATAGCAGCTTTGAGACTATTCTGAGTAAGGCAAAGAAGAGGCCGAGATAAGTATATGATTCAAACTGTTCTCTGCCATGTCTGGCTGGAATTGCTCATCCCCTTGTGCCTTACCAAATTTTCTCCCTTTTTTTGGAGAGATGAATAAAGTTTCTGTGGGGAGTGAATCATTTTTTTTTTTACAGTATTTTATTTTTCCAGATACATGCAAAGATAGTTTTCAACTTGACCTTCACAAAACCTTATATTGCAAAATTTCCCCCCTCTCCTCCCCTCTTCCTACTTCTCAAAACAGCAAGCAATCAGATATAAGTTAAACACGTGCAATTCTTCTAAACATATTTCCATATTCGTCATGCTGTGTACAAAAAAAAAAATCAGATTACAAGGAAAAAAATGAGAAAAAAATAAGCAAACAACATCCACACAAGGCAAAAATACTGTATTTTGGAGTGAATCATTTCTTTATCCATTTATCCTTCAGATATTTACTGTCTGCTCTTTCCTGACCCTGTGAGGAGACAAAAAGGAAGATAGATCCCAGTTGTCTTCAAGGAGCTTATAGTCTAGCATAGGAAGAACCAGCCATTAGCCTCTGATCAGACAATGTAATCAGTATATTAAGAGATACAGTCAAGTGACAGAGGAACCCAGGAAGGGGTAGGGGAACCAGTTTGGGCTGGAGAGCTTAGAACAGATTTCTGGAAAGAAAAAGGACTTTGAGTTGAGTTAATGAAAGGAATTAAAATACAGTCAGTCCCTTATAGGAAAATCTGGATTCCTTTTTTTTTTTTTTTAATTTTTTTAAGAGCTAGAAGGACTTTTTTTGAATTTTCAATAGTAATTTATTTTTCCAAATACATGTAAAGATAGTTTCTATATTCATTTTTGTAAGACTTTGGATTTCAAAATTTTCTCCCTTCCTCCTTTCCCTTCCCCTTCCCCAAGACAGCAAGCAATCTGATATTGGTTAAATATGTGCAATTCTTTGAAAATTTCCATATTTACCATGTTGTGCAAGAAAAAATCAGACCAAAGGGGGAAAAAAAAGCCTTGAGAAGGGAAACAAACAAAAAATGAAAATACTACACTTTGATCCACATACAGTCTCCATAATTCTCTCTCTCTGGATGTAGATGGCAGGAAAATCTGGATCTTTAACCCTCCTCACAGATATTTTTACCCCCTGCCCAGTCTTCCCTTTTCTCTACCAAGCTCTTCTCTGTTCTCTTTGACTTCCTCATCTTCCTAAAAGAGAAACAGAATTAGGCTGGACTGGAAAAAAAAATTATTTACTACTGCTTATGGGAAAAACATGTAAGCACCAGCCCTGAAGTCAGGAGGACCAGAGTTCAAATCTGGTCTCAGATACTTCCTAGCTGTGTGACCCTGGGCAAGTCACTTAACCCCAATTGCCTCAGCAAAAAGCAGAAAAAAAAAAAAAGCAAAAAAACCCACAAACAAACAAACAAACAAAAACATGTAAGGAAGAAAGCTTTAAAGAACCACTTGGTTCTATGGCTCCTCTAAGAGTGACATTAAATGCCTGCTCTAGGTTAGAACCTGGTCACTGCAACACCTGTGGAAATCTAGAGCTGAAAAGGCCTGAGAGATTAAGCGGGTCAGTGGTTTCCAACCTGGCCACAAACCTCGGATTTAGGGCAAAGAGAGTCTGTGGATACATATATAAATCCATAAGTGGAGAGAGCAGAGACGTCATTTTTAGCAGGATATTATACACACACATGCATATATACATTAAGTGAAATCCCTAATAGATAACTAACTGGCATAGTGGAGAGACTCCGGACTTGGGATTCTGGGACTCTCTGGGTTTCCCACATGGACCTTCTCCCCAGGATTACTGCAGCAGGCTCTCTCTGATCTCTTTCCTTGTAGCTACTGAAGTGATCTTTGCAAAGTTCGTGTCTGACCATGTCACTCCCCCTCTCAATAAGCTTCAAGGGCTCCCTGTTACCTCCCTGATCAAGCGCAGAATCCCATGTGGTTTTTAACTCCCTTTCCCTTCTTGCTACTTTGCTCCCTTGTCCAATGACAATGTCTTCCAGCTCTGCCCTTCCTCCTGGCTTCTTGGATTTTCTCCAAGTTTCACCTCAACTCCTACTTCTCCAGGCTCTTCTCCCCAGCTCTCTCCCCGTCCCCCACAATGACCAGGGCCTGGTTGATTTCCTGAGGCAGCACCCTAAAAGAGCTCAATAGCTGCCTCTCTACTGAAGACCAGCAGATGGCAGCAGAGGACCGTCAAAGAGTAGCTCTATGGCTCCCATGCACAATCCTGTAGAATCCAGTATTAAACGCCCATTTTGGACCTAGGCCTGTGCTAAGCAGGAGCAAACAGAGACCAGCTCAGGGAGTCCCGGCCCTCCAGGATGTGCCAGTCTGATGGGGCTGACAATGTGCAAACGAGATATGGACAGGATCAATTAGAGCTGATCAGCCCAAGGAAGGTCCCATGATTCCCAGGATAAAGAAAGGCTTCTTGTAGAAGGGGGGTTTAGCTGGAAGCCCAGAGGCAGAGATGGAAGAAAGCTTTCCAGACGTGGGGGACAGTCAGTGGGAATGTCGAAAGTCAGGAGATGGAGTGTCTGGGGTGAGGGACAGCAAGGGATGCAAAGTGTAAGGAGGCTAAAAATGGGGGGGGGTAAATGACAAACAAAAGATTTTATATTTGATCCCAGAGGTAAAGACTGAGCCACCGAAGTCTGCTCAGCTGTCAAGCAATCTTTTCGAAGATTTTAGACAATAAACAGAGATAAAAATTAATGAGAGAGTAGAGATGATAGAGAGGGGATGAATTTTAAAAAATCATTATTTATTTATTTCTAAGCATTCCTTTTTAATTTTTAAATTTATTTCTGTTGATCTTTTTATTTTAAGTGGTATTTTATTTTTCCAATTTCATGTAAAGGCAATTTTAAACATTCATTTGTTAAAATTGCTTTTTACTTTCAAAATACATGCAAAAACAGTCTCTAACATTCATCCTTGCAAAACCCTTCTGCTCCAAATCCTTCTTCCTCCTTTCCCCCCATCACTCTCCCCCAGACAGCAACCAATTCAATATAGGTTAAACATGTGCAGTTTTTCCAAACATATTTCCACATCTATCATGCTGCACAAGAAAAATCAGATCAAAAAGGGAAAAAAATGAGAAAGGAAAAAAAAAGCAAGCAACAATAAAAAAGGTGAAAATGTTATGTTGTGATCCATCCTCAGTCTCCACAGTCTCTCTCTGGATGCAGATGGCTTCTCCATCACCAGTCTATTGGAATTGGCCTGAATCACCTCACTGTTGGAAAGATTCATGTCCATCACAGTTGATCATCACATAATCTTATGCTGTATACAATGTTCTCTTGGTTCTACTCACTTCACTCAGCATCAGTTCATGGCCTCTCTGAAATCATCTTGCTGATCGTTTCTTACAGAACAATAATATTCCATTACCTTCATAAGCCATACCTTATTCAGTCATTCCCCAACTGATGGGCATCCACTCAGTTTCCAGTTCCTTGCCACTACAAAAGGGCTGCTACAAATATTTTTGCACATGTGGGAGCATTAGCATTCATTTTTTTAAAATAAAATTTTGAGTTCCCAATTTTGGTCCTCCTCTCCTTCCTCTCTGATTTGGTAAGCAATTTGATACAGGTTATATATGCACAATCATGTAAAACACATTCCATGTGTAAAAGAGAAAAACAAAAGGGGAAAAAAAACTACCAAAAAAATAAAAAGGGAAAATAGTATGCTTTGATCTGCATTTAGAGTCAATCAGTTCTTTCTCTGCATGTGGATAACATTTTCCAATATAAGTCTTCTGGATTTGTCTTGGATCATTATATTGCTGGGAAGAGCTAAATTATCCATAGTGGATTTTCAGCACAATGTTGTTATTATTGTATACAATGTTCTCTGGGTTCTGCTCACTTCACTTTGCATCAGTTCATAAGCATTCCTTAAAAAAAATTTTTTATACTCTAAATTCTCTACCTCCCTCTAGCCCCCATCCATTGAGAAGGCAAGCACTATATCAATTATACATGTGAAGTCATACAAAACATTTCATTTAACTATGTTACCAAAAAAAAAAGAAAAATAAAGAAAAATTTAAAAGTATGCTTTAATCTGCAGTCAGAGTTTATCAGTTCTCTCTCTGGAGGTAGATAGCATTTTTTCATCATTGTCTTTTGGAATTTTCTTTGAATATTGTATTAAATGTATACATATATTCGATTTGCCAATATTTTAACATAATTAACATGTAGTGGATATCCTGCCATCTAGGGGAGGGGTGGGGAGTTGGGGGGAAAAATTTGTA
This sequence comes from Myrmecobius fasciatus, assembly GCA_023553655.1. NCBI lineage: Eukaryota > Metazoa > Chordata > Mammalia > Dasyuromorphia > Myrmecobiidae > Myrmecobius > Myrmecobius fasciatus. Next base: position 744,433 of record JAJPUD010000226.1, on the reverse strand, counting down.
ACAGAAAGCTATGTAAGGATTATTGTTGAAGAATTACCCACACATATGTTATGCAAATAAAATTTAAAAAAAGAATTAATAACCAATAAACCAACCATTTCTATACATAAAAAAGAATATTGTATTAAATACTAGAATTGTCACTGTATTGATTAGAGCTGATGAGACTATCACTTAGCCATTATTACAATATTGCTGTTACAGTGCACAATGTTCTCTTGATTCTGCACACTTCACTTTGCATCATTTCATATGTGTCTTTCTAGGTTTTTCTTAAATCGTCTGAAGGGGGCCAGTCTTTTGGAGAAGACAGAATAGCATGAAGTCACTTGTGCATTTATAGGAGTTTGTCTTGACAAGGTGTAGAAGCCATTTTGTATGAGGTTGAGATGAAGAAAATGACTTGAAAGCATCTGAGTGAAATAAGATGAATAGGAGTGAAGAGGGAACTCTTGGCAACTGGTCTCAAAAAATTTTTTTTTCAGTAAAATATGAGACAAAGTTCTGAGATGACAGAGTGGAAGGAGAAGTAGCTGTAGGAAGTTTTAGAAGGGATGAAAAAATTTAGAAAAGATGGTCTGGTGAATGGGATCATGAATGGATTAAAAAGGGGGAACAGGATTGCCTTGCTGCAGTGAGAGCCCAGGTGAGATTATGTAGCACAACTATATAGTGGACTGAGCCAGGATGGTGCTGTGATTTTCTCCAGATTTATTCAGCAGTTTATGAATAGGAGCAAAGGTGACAAATGATGGCATTAATCCAAGACTGAGGCTTAACATAACAAGATCAGTAATAGGACAAGAAGTCAAGGAAAAGAGGAGTATAGAGTTGAACTGGCTCACCAACGGGATGAGATAAGGAACACAGAAGAGTATAACCAGTCCAAGGAACTATATAATTTTAAATCGAGCAGTATAAAATAAATATTCACTGTTTTTATATTTATATATATTTAATATATTATATTATAAATTTATATTATGTATTATATAATAAATATGTATGTTGATTATAAATATAAATATAATATATTTATTATATATTAAATTATAAATATAAATGCTATAAATATAAAATACTCTTTTTGAGTCCTGCTATATGAAACTATGTGTTGTCTCTTTCTCTCTGTGTCTCTATTTCTATCTCTTTCTCCTTTGATATTAAGGTCAGAATTCAATTTAAAAAAAAAAAAAAAAGAAATGAGAGGCCAAAGTGAATCTTGCCAGAAGGGATCCATGTACACACTTAGCTTCATCAGCTTCCATTATGGGGACTGAGGGATTATCCGGGAGTCTCTGATACTGTAGGCCCTTTAGCGAAAGCCCCAGCACCTGTGTACCTGGTAGATCCCAGAGCTTGTCCCATGGGCTTGTTCCTGTTACCTTGGACATGATGAGGACCATGAGCTGGGGGTAGGGGTGGGGGAAGACCCCTGAAGATTGGGAAGGATTAGCCAATTTCAAGGTGGAAGAAAGCCATCATCTTGTTCAACTTCCTTCTTTTATTGGATCTTAGGCAGGAAGGACATTATTTGCTCTGGGTCACACAAGAAGGAAATGCCTTGATGGAGGAGGGGAGACTTGAGCTGGACCTTGAAGGGCAGTTAGAATTTGGACCGAGGAGGAGGGAGAAGAGACAGAACTGGAAATAAGCACAGTGTGACCAGGGGGCAGTGGGGAGCCTGACTCAACTGGAACTGAGTCCATTTTAGGGGAGCAGTGGGAGAGGAGACCAGAAAGGTAAGCCCCAGTGGTCTTGAGGAGGGCCTTGAATGCCAGGACGAAGAGTTTGGGTCTGATGGGATGAGCCACATCCTTGCTTCCTTTTCCTGCAGTGCAGGGGCCAGAGTCAGGGCAGATCTGAAACCTGAGCTGCCTCCCGACCTCAGCCCTCCCGATCTGTTTGGGATGTGTTCCTGCCTTTTGTTATCTCCCTCTCCTCCTTCCCCTTGCTGTCTGGGGTCCAGGGTGTCATGCTGGAAGTGAACAGGGACTTCCAGGCATTACACACCCCCAAGCCCTGCTTCCCCCATCTGGAGGGGCGACCACTGGGCAGGGGACAGATGAGTGATTTCCTTTTGCTCGTCCCTTCCTCTTTTTGTTTTTTCCTTCCATTTATTTTTGTCGAAAAAAAAAGCTTTCTGTATTTCCCCCTCAAACGGAGAGGAAGCAATGGCTCCTGACTTGTATTGATTGATTTTTTTAAATCACCAGCTGTTTCTAAGAGGGAGGAGGAGGAAGAGGGGAAGGAGGCGGAAGACAAATAAAGCTGAAGAAATCCCAGTCAGGTATGTACACTTTTACTCTTTTTTTTTTTTTTTTTTTTGGTCCAGAGGGAGGTTGGAGGGGACATTTGCAAAGAACTCTTGAGGGAACAAAAAAGAAAACAAGTTTAAAGATCTCTTCCTGGAGTTTGGATGCTCAGGAGTCATTCAGGGCTGGTCCAAAAGGCTTCCACCAATGTGATCATTTTAGACACTGCCCGGTGACAAGGTCTTCCAGACCAACTTGTGTCTCAGTAATTTCATCGATCCATTATCACCCAATCCGACCACGATGTTCCCAAGTCCTGCTGTGGGTACCACTGGGCCAGCTGCCCAGGACATCCTTATAGAAATGCCCTCCTCCTGTTATACCTGAAGCTGTGGTGTCTGCCAGAGCCATTTAAACAAATTGAGTTGGAGTATACTTGGAGGGGAACCTGCTTTGTTGGCTCCAGGAAGCTCCTGGAAACTGAGGCCATTCTTGGATGAGAATGGGGGGAAGAAGGAAGGGATGGGGTACACAGTGTTAAATTGGGAGCCCTTGGAGTGGCTTTGAAGCTCCATTCTTCCACTTACCGGCTGCATCAGGCCGGCAAGCCGCTTCTCTCTGCCTCAGTTTCCTCATCCATAAAATAAAAGGGATTGGATGAAATGGCCTCAAATATCTTCCGGCTTTAGATCTATAATGATAAGAGGGAGGTGGAGGGAGAAGGGTGAGCAGCCGTGCTCTGCTCTGAATTGGATGCTCGATATTATTATTTACAGTAGATTAATAAGGACACAGACAAGTTTTAGACAGACTTTTACAAAAGGCCTCTCAGCCTTTCCCATCTTCCACCTTCTTTCTTCTCTTCTCAAGTCAGTAATTGGTGAGATCCTTGGCACCAGAATCGGTTCCTCTGAGGTTTATGGAAAGGAGCTGGGATGGCAAGAGGGAGAGCAGGGCCAGGCTATCTACATCCAACCACCCACAGAGACCTTGGTGGGGAAGGGGATGGGAATGCTTCTCTTACAAGGCTCTCTGATAATTTTTCTTCCCATTGTACAGAAGAAAGGAAGGGATGACCTGGGACAATCTAAAGATTATTTTCTTCCCAGTGGCCCCTATTCCTATCCTTCCAACTCCCAGTAGGGTCCAGACAACTAGAGGAGGGATGATAGGAGAGAGGGACAGAGAGACAGAAACAAGAGATAGACAGACAGAGAAGGCAAGTTTCCAGAGGTAGGAATGACACAGAAATGGGGACTAGAGGATATAATGGAAGGGAGCTGGGATGGTACAAAGGAAAGCAGGGCCAGGCTATCTACATCCAACCACCCACAGAGACCTTGGTGGGGAAGGGGACGGGAATGCTTCTCTTACAAGGCTCTCTAATAATTTTTCTTCCCATTGTACAGAAGAAAGGAAGGGATGACCTGGAACAATCCAAAGATTATTTTCTCCCCAGGGCTCTCTACTCCTATCCTTCCAACTCAAGACAACCAGAGGAAGGATGGTGGGAGAGAGACAGACAGACAGACAGACAGAGAAGGCAGGCTTCCAGAGGTAGGGGTGACACAGAATTGGGGGCCAGGGGAGTCCTTCTTTACCCCTGGAGAGGCTGGCTTCAGGCAGGAAGAGAACTGGCCGCCTCCACCCCCTCCTCCAGATCTCAGCTCCCATCTTTCAGCTCCCCTCAGGTCCTCAGAAAAGAAGGGAGGGCTCACCCCAGAGGACAAAAGGCAATTATTCCAGTGAGAGGGCCTTTCCCTCTGCCAGATGAATGGAGTATTGAGAAACCAGGGCCCAGGCTGGGATCTGGCTTTCCGACTCCCCTGTAACCCAATTCTTTGTGGTACAGGGGCTGATGACTGCCCTGGTGGGATCCTGCCCAGCCCTGGCCTGAGAAACCCTTGTCCTCCCACCAAAATAGCTGGGAAGACAACTTCCCAGGCAGCAGAGCCAACCTAGAGCGTGTGGTTGTGCTTCTCCTCCTGCTTTGGGGTACAGGAGAGAGGGATCTGAGAACAGGCAGAGCCTTCCCTGAAATAAGACCTTTTCTCTGGAGAAGGCTGGCGTGAAAAATCAGCCGGAGGAAGCTCACCTCTCTCCCAAGATCCTCTTTGATTGGCAGGTAACAGGAGAGCCAGGAGAAGGACTGGAGAGAAATTTTCTCCTTCATTATGTCTTTTCATCCTCCCAGCATCAAAGTGCTGTTTCTTAACATTCTCACCACCCCATGAGTGTATATTTTTCTCCCTCTTTTTTTTTTCTTTTTGCAGAGGCAATTGGGGCTAAGTGACTTGCTCAGGGTCACACAGCTAGGAAGTGTGAGTTCAGATTTGAACTCAGGTCCTCCTGACTTCAGGGCTGGTGCTCTATCCACTGCACCACCCAGCTGCCCTTTTTTCTCCCTTTTTAATAAAAGAGCATACCGAGAGCCAGGAAAGGAAGGGACTTGCAAAGGATCACAAGCTTTAATTCTAATCAGCAAATGTTTGTTAAGTGAGCACTATGTTCAGGACATTGTTGTTTGTCCTTCGTTCTTGAAGATGACCATGACATCCAGATTCATTCAAAGGCTAAGTACTAGAGACACAAAAAATGTGCCTGCCCGCAAGGAGCTTATAGTCTGACAGGGGAGACAAGATAGATGGATGATAAGCTGGGGTGATCGACTGAGGGAAGGCACTAACTATAAGAAGGACTGGAGAAGACTTCCTACAGAAAGTGGGATTTTAGTCAAGCCAGAAGGTGGAGAGGAGATGGGGGAGAACTCCAGGAATGGGGGCAGCCAATGAAAATGTCCAGAGATGAGGAACAGCTCAGATTAATGTCACTGGATCACAGAGTACTTGGGTTGTCGGAAAGGAGTAAGGTATAAGAAAACCATCAAAATAGGAAGGATGCAGGCTTTAAAAGTCAAACAGAAGATTCCCCCCTCTGACGTTTCAATTGTATTTTATTTTTCTAAATTACATGTAAAGATAGTTTTCAACATTTGTTTTTGTGAGATTTTGAGTTCGAAATTTTTTTTCTTCCTCCTTCCCTTTCCTCTCCCCTGACAAGCAATCTTATATAGATCATACATGTACAATCATGTTAAACATATTTCCATATTTGTCATGTAAAAAAAAGAATCAGATCAAAAAGGAAAAACTAAGAGAAAAAAAAAGCAAAGAAACAAACAAAAAATGAAAATAGTATGCTTCAATCCATATTCAGTCTTCATAGTTCTCCTTTCTGGATAATGACGGTATTTTCCATCTACTGAAATTGTCTTGGATCCCTGTATTGCTGAGAAGAGCTAAGTCAGTCCTAGTTGATCACATAATCACAAAGTTGATCACATAGTTGATCACAAAATGTTACTGTGTATAATGATCTCATGGTTCTGCTCGTTTCACTCAGCACCAGTTCATGCAAGTCTCTCCAGGCCTCTCTGAAATTGTCCTGTTGGTCGTTTCTCACAGAACAATAATATTCCATAACATTCATATACCATAATTTATTCAGCCATTCTCCAATTGATGGGTATCCCTTCAGTTTCTAGTTTCTAGCCACTACAAAAAGGGCTGCCACAAACATTCTTGCACATGTGGGGCCCTTTCCCTCCTTTAAAATCTCTTTGGGATATAGGCCCAGTAGAGACATTGCTGGATCAGAGGTTATACACAATTTAAGGGTCCTTTGGCCATAGTTCCAAATTGTTCTCCAGAATGGGTAGATGAGTTCACAACTCCACCAACAAAGTGTCCCAATTTTCCCCACGTTTCCTCCAGTATTTAGCATGATTTTTCCTTAGCCAATTTGAAAGGTGTAAGTGGTACCTCAGATTTTATATTTGCTCTTGGAGGCAATAGCCACTGGGATTTATTGAGGTGATGTGTGTGTGTGTGTGTGTGTGTGTTTGTGTGTGTGTAAGAAAGGGAGACAGACAGACAGACACGGTTATACCTGTGCTTTAGGAAGATTGTTTTGACTGCTGAGTGGAAGAGACTTGAGGTGAGGAAATCAGCCAGGTCGGCCAGGTATGAAGCGTCTCGTTCTAGAGTGGTGATCTTCTCAGAAGAGACAAGGGAGTGCATAAAAGAGATGCTTGAAGGTAGAATCGATGGAACTAGCAATAGATTGGTCATGGGCGGCGAGGGAGAGAGGAGATGGAAGAGCTGAGGATGTTGTGAGCCTCGGTGACTGGGATGATGATGCTGCTCTCCAGCTCTTCACAGTAACGGGAAAGTTAGGAAGAGGGGAGGGCTCGGCTGGGAAGATGATGAGTTCAGGGTTGAATTTTGAATAGGTCTGTGGCCCAGCCAGTTCAAGATTTCTAATAGATAATTGGAAATATGAGATAGAGCTTGGGGCTGGATAAGCAGATCTGAGATCTTTTCCAGCTCATTCTATAGCTGAAGAAATTAAGGCAAATAGGGTTAAGTGACTTGCCCAGGGTCACACAGCTAGGAAAGTATCTGAGGCTACATTTGAACTCAGGAAGATGAATCTTCCTGACTTCAACTCATATTCTCTCTAATGTGCTATCTAGCTGCTCTGATCTATGGAGGGAAATTACATCTTTATTTTCACTAGCCTCTGAAATTTTGTATTTCTATCCTTTTTGATCTGAGAGGTGGTCCACAGGCTTCACTAGTGAAAAAACTTCAAGGATCTTCCCAATGGGCTGGATCAGAGGTTATACACAATTTAAGAGCCCTTTGGCCATAGTTCCAAATTGTTCTCCAGAATGGGTAGATGAGTTCACAACTCCACCAACAAAGTGTCCCACCCTCTGTCCATCTCAGACTTCCACTTGGCTTTTGCTCCAAGGGCAGAAATTGGAACCAGGAGGGATCTGCACATTGTCTCATCCCGCGACTTTTGCCCCTGTCCCAGTCCTGGCTATAGTTATCTGTGTCACATACGCAGACAGTTTGGACACCCGTCCTGAGAGGGGATGTCAGGTGGTAGTGCAGTACAGGTAAATGGAAGGCCCTGGGGGACAGAGGAGAAAGTCTTGTTCTGGTGCCATAGGTGAGGGCTTAGGTCTCCCATTTGCCGGCCACCTCTGTGACCTTGGACAAGACGGGTAATCTCCATCAGCCTCTCTATAAAATGACAGGGGGCAGAGGCCCTGAGGTGCCCATGATCTCAAACAGTACAGCCTCAAAGCCCTCAGAAAACGGTCTCACTCTCAGTCTGCCCGGGCTCAAGGCTTGGGCTGTGGGTCAAGGGGGTGAGACTACCAAAATTTTGCCATCTGTCATAAACTTCCTACAGCTTTCCACAATCTAGCACGAGGTGGACCACAGGGGAGTTCAGCAAAGACTTGATTGATTGGAGAAGAGGCTTGCTGGAGACCCTACGTCTTCCCCTATAGCTCATTCATTCATTCATTCAATCTTTCATTCATTCATATATATTTGTGTAGCTACTTTGTTCCAGGCAGCTGGTGGTGCAGTGGATAGAGCACCAGACCCAGAATCAGGAAAACCTGAGTTCAAATGTGATCTCACATACTTACTAGTTGTGTGATCCTGGGCCAGCCACCTAACCTCCTTCTGCCTCAATTTCCCCACTTGTAAAATGGGGATGATAAAGGCACCTACCTCCCAGGGGTACTGTAAGAGTCAGATGAGAAACTAAGCATTTATAAAGTGCAGGGCCTGGCGCACAGTAGGTACTCTCTTCCCATCTTCGTTCTTTCTTCCTTTCTTTCTTGAGGCAGTTGGGGTTAGGTCTCTTACCCAGAGTCACACAGATAAGAAGTATAAAGTGTCTGAGGCTGGATTTGAACTCAGGTCCTCTTGACCAGAACCAGTGCTCTATCTACTGCCCATCGAGCTGTCCCACTGACTCACATCAGACACTTGTCTTACTTGAGAAAACTTAAGGGGGGGATCATCCATGCCCTGAGTAACTCCAAGGACACTCCTCTCCCCCCAGGCTCAGGGAAGGCACAGTCCTTGGGGAACTTGCAGTCTCATGCCAGATAGCTCTACTATAGAGCATTGTATAAGGTGAAAAACACCTCCGGGAGGTGGTGGAGGCTGGGAGTTATTGGGATCCACAGGAATAAGGATCAGGGAAGACTTCCTGGAGGAGGTAGCATTGAAGCTGGTGTTTAAAGTAAGAGGAACAGGGTTCAAATCCTTCCTCTCCTGCTTATCACCGAGATGATCTTAGGCAAGTCATTTCTCCGGGTCTCAGGTTCCTCACCTGGAAAATGAAAAGATGAAGGGTGTTGGACTTAGATGGCTTTTTAGAGGCCCATTTAAGCTATTTTCCACTGAGGCTGTATGAGCAAAGGTCTAGAGCTAGGAAGGCAGGTTTAGGGGAGAAAGGCTAGACCAGCTGGGTTGGAGCACAGAATAGGTATAACAAGGGTTTTCTGTCATCCCCATCCAGATTTGTGACTGTGTGGATGCAGGGAGCTCTGGGTGAGGCGTTCCCACCAATGGACACCTGCTCTGCACTTGCCCAAAGTAACACAACCAGGGTGGGTCAAAGGTGGGATTTGAATCTAGGTCTTTGTCAGAAGCTGATTACCCAACACCACTCCCCCCACTCTATAGAGAGTAAAGAGATGCTCAGGTGGTGTCTGTCTCTTTTCTTTGTTTGCTTGTTTATGTAGGTGCTCAGGGAGTCATTAGGCAGCATCCCAGGCTAGAGTTTGAGGGGGTTTTAAGACCAGCTGGTCCAATTTTACAGATGAGGAAACTGAGACCCAGGGAACCTGAATGACTTTGCCAAGATGGCAAAGGTGGTGAGCTTACAGAATCATAGAACAGGCAGGGACCTCAGCCAACATCAGGCAGGGGGTCCCCTCGTCTCTTGGCAGGTATATCCCTACTCCAGGGGAATAGCCCCCAGAGATACATCGAGATCCACAAAATGGGTCAACAGGGAAAAGCAATGAAGTTTCCTTAAAACCTCCCAATAAAATCAGATTCCCAGCAGACACTGGGAAAGGCTGAGATCAATTAATCAGTCATCCACTGGGTATTAGCTTTGCCCAAATAAGTTGCCTGGACAACCACCCATCTGTACAAAGGAAGCTCCGGCAATCAAGGAGGGCTGCATGGAGGAAGGAGAATGTGAACTGGGACGTGAAAGGTCACCAGGATTTGGATAGAAACCACTCTATGGTGTCCAGCTTTTCCCCACCCACTTTAGGTCTCATAACTGAACAGTCAATCCTCTGTTCAGGTTTTATTTACCATTCTCATCTAGACTCTCCTGGGGGAGGGGGATTTGGGGAAGGGGGAGCAGGGCTGGACTCCATCAGGAAGAGTTGGGGAGGAAGCATCTGCTCCAATGGACTGTTTCTCTGGAAGGAGGGAACCAGGGGCTTGAGGCCTAGGATACACATCCAGCCAGCTCCAGGAGAAAAAACAAATCCTCTTTCAGGAAGAATAGGACCCTCCCTTTTCTGTCCCTCTCCAAGGGCCTGGTAACAGTCAGTCCACAAACATTTATTAAGCACCTGTTAGGTGCAAGGTGCTATGTTTAACCATGGGAATACAAATAGAAATATAGTTCTTTCCCTCAAAGAGTTTACAATCCAATGGAGAAAGATAATATATAACTGGAAGCTGGAGAAGCTTGAAATAGAGTGGGGGAAATGAAAGTATCCTGCGGCAGCCATTTATTAAGTGCCTACTATATACCAGGCAGGTACAGCTTAGGATGATAGATAGAGTACAGGGCCAGGAGTTGGAAAGGCCCCAGTTCAAATCCAGCTCAGACACCTACCTGTGACCTTGCACAATTTACTTAAATGCTGACTGCCCCAGTTTCCTTATCCATCAAATCAGCTGGAGAAGAAAATGGCAAACCCCTTCAGCATCATTAGGAAGCCCCAAGTTCAAATCCAGTCTTTGTATGACCCTGGGCAAATCACTTAAATGCTGTCTGCCTCAGTTTCCTCATCTGTCAAATGAAATAGAGAAAATGGCACAATGAACAGAGCACCAGCCCTGAAGTCAGGGGGACCTGAGTTCAAATCCAGCCTCAGACACTTAACACGTCCTAGCTGTGTGACCCTGGGCAAGTCACTTAACCCCAATTACCTCAGAAAGAAAGAAAGAAAGAAATAGAGAAGGCAATGAATACCAAACGCCTCCAGTATCTCTACCAAGAAGGGGTCAAAGAAATGACAATGACTAAACAACAAATGTCACTGTACTTAGTGCTGGGAATACATAGAAAAGTGGAGCTGACAATATAATAGTGGGAGATGATATACAAGCAACTACATACAAACTAGGCTTTCAGTCACTTTTCAGTTCTGTCCAGTTCTCTGGACATTTGGGGTTTTCCTGGCAAAGATTTTGGAGTGGATTGCCATTTCCTTCTCCAGCTCATTTTACAGATGAGGAAACTGAGTCACAGCTAGTAAATGTCTCAGGCTAGATTTTAACTTGGGAAAATAAATTTCTAACTCCAGATCCAGCACTCTATGCATTATGGCACCTCAATGCCCTATAAACAAGATAGATATAAAATAAATTGGGAAAAATCTCAGAGAAACAGTATTAACATTAAGGGGGACTAGGAAAGATTTCTTATAAAAAGTGAGTTTTTAGTTGAGATTTGAAGGAAGCCAGGAGATGGAGAAGAGGAGGAAGAGCATTCAAGACATGAAAAACACAGAGCCACTGAAAAAAAGGAAAAAAATACAGTCCCTGCTCTCAAGAAGCTCCCTTTCTATATTCTGCCCTGATTTGACTGTGATCCTAGCAGAAAGTGATTAAGTGCAGTAATATCGTTAATATTCCTATTTGAGAAACACCCAGGATATGTCAAAGAAAAGCAAAGAAAGCTAAAAAGTTGATTTGTTCAGTACATGGCAACATTGCATCTCAGCAAATGAAACGAATTTGTTTCTGAATCTATAATCCTTGTTAACTGCACAAGAAGCTAACCATTGAAACGAATACTCTTCCGTCACGGTAATAAGTTATAATCAACATCCATCTTTGTTTTTATTTTTATTTTTTTTGTCATGGGCCTCTATGCTTCCATCATTTATATTCTTGAAAGATATTTCTTCTATCAAATAAAAATAACTTACATTAAGAAAAAAAAGAAATTCCCATTCTAATGAGCAAGACAACACAAAAAAATAATGATGCAGATCGGAATATACAAATGGGAGGTGATCTGGGGTGGGGAGTGGGGCATTTGCTCAGGGTTGGGGCTGGGAACTTGGAAAGATCCATCACTACCAAGAATGACCTAAGTCTTCCCTCCCTGCCCTCTCTTGCTTGTAGTGCCTTGATCCTGATTTCCAGATGTTCCAGCTGTGACTTCTCCACTCCCTGGAGAGACCATCTGAAGACTCCAAATTCAAAGAGAAGAGCAGAAATGAGAATTGGTCCCTGCCCAGTTCAGACAAGCAGAGGGTGGAGACCAGAAGACGGGAACATCATCTGCCCCCTCCTCCTGCCTGCTCTGGCCTTTCTCTTCCTGCCGTTGGGTGAGTGACAGGGTCATACCTCCATTTGCCAGTTGTGGCAAATATTGGATTACAGCTGTTTTACAAGTCGATTAAGAGGATTTCTAAGCTGGTTGATGTATAAACATATATATATAATACATATGTACACAATACAAGTTTTTAGCTGAGACTTGAAGGAAACCATATCTATACACATGTATAAATATATTTTTATGTAATATATAATTGGTGGTACAGTGGAAAGAAAGGCAGATCTGAAATCAGGAAGCCTCATCTTTGTGAGTTCGAACCTGGTCTCAAGATACTACTTTGGGGCATTCACTTATTGGTACATTTTTGGCCGTTCAGATGGCCTTCTCTATAGTAAGGTGGAATTTGACTATTATTGTCACAGATTGAAAGCTGGAAAGGACCTCAGAGAACAGCTACTTCCACCCCTTCATTTTATAGAGGAAGAAATTGAAGCTTATCATAAAAGCCAGCATTGACATAACATTTTAAAATATTATCTTATCATCTTCACATCTCTGAAGCCATTCTTATTCTCATTTTACAGATGAGGAAACTGAGGCAGAGATTTGCCTAGGGCCACCTAGCTAGCAAATACCTGAGGCGGGATTTCTGACTCAGCTCTAGCAAGCTGGCCAACATCATCCAGGGAGAAAGCATCACAATCTTGACTCCGAAGGCAGTCCTCTTTCTTTGTACCATATTGACTAGAATACATCTTTGTTCATTGTCCAAGCACAAGTCATCCCTTTCCTCTGGGCTTTTGTGGTTCAGTCATTTTCCAGTTGTGTCCAACTCTTGGTGAGAATTTTCTTGGTAGAATAATGGAGTGATTTGTCATTTCCTTCTCCAGCTCATTTTATAGATCAGGAATTGAGGCAAACAGAGTGAAGTGAGTTGTCTAGAGTCACCCAGCTAGGAAGAGTCTGAGGCTGGATTGGAACTCATCAACATGAGTTTTCCTGACTTTAGGCTAGGTGTCTATCTGCTATAGCACCACCTAGTGGCCCCCATATGGTAACCCTTCAAATTCTAGAATATAAGTCCTATACACTTCTGCATTCTGTGGTGGGTGGGTGGGTGGGGAGGGGGGGGGCTCAAAATGGTGTGTGGATAATTAAATATAAGATTATCTCAGTGGGGAAACGGAAGGCTTGGAGGAATCAGGGAAGACTTAGAATCATTGAAGAATGGAAGAGACTTATAAGTCTTCCAGATCCAATGCTTCCTTTTTACAAATGAGGAAACAAGTCAAAAGATTTTTTTTTTCTTTTTTACTGAGGCAATTGGGGTTAAGTGATTTGCCCAGGGTCACATAGCTAGGAAATGTCTGAGATCAGATTTGAACTCAGGTCCTCCTGACTTCAGGGCTGGTGCTCTAACCACTGCGCCACTTAGCTGCCCCGTAAGCCAAAAGATTTATTGAGGGAAAGGAAGAGTATCAGAGTGAACAGTATGTGCTAGATTGGTCTGGCACAGCAACTGTGTGATATGTGTCTCAGTCTCCTCATCTGTAAAATGGGAATGATAATAAATATACCGAGGCAGCCATGTCCCTTAAGCTTTGACAGTGCCCACTCAGTTCTTTAAGGTAATATATAACTTAGAGAACACTTACTGCTTTTGCTTTGATCAAGTGATTTTCCTCATGCTGATAAAATCACCGGTCCAGTCCAAAAACAAAAACAACAAAAACCCCAAACAAACAAACAAAAAGCTGTGTCGCCAATCTTGCCATCTTGTTCTGGGGTAAAGGAGTTTATTGCAGTTATTGACAAGGGTGGGAGCTGGGGTACCCGGGTCCTCCCTATCCCCAGCATCCCAGACCCACTCGTTCCTCTCCGGCTGATAGAAGGATCGGGCTTTAGATCACCAGCACTGATGAAAGGGAGATGAAAGACTAACCGTCATACATCTGGTGCAAGGAGGAAGGGCTTTTTCTGCCAGAGAAAGCAGGAGGAGGGTGATATATAGACCTGCTTTGTTCCTCCGTCCCAAAACAGTGTTTTTGTTTGTTTTTTAACATCACCTTCATTTCCCAGTATATCCACCTCTTCCTTCCTCTCTCCAGAGCCACTCCTTACAACATACACACAATTTGATATAATAATATTGATTTATATTTAAAATAATGAATAATATTTAATGTTCAATATTAATAATTTAATAGTTTAGTAGAACTAATGAGTACATTACCAAGTCCAATATGACACAGAGCATCCCACACCCAGAGTCCCCCATGTTGCCAAAGAGTGGAAGGAGCTGCACTTTCCTAAGTCACCTCCACAGACCATCCCCTTCTGAGAAATGCAGGGGGAGGAGATATTTCAGAGATATATTCTTTGGGGAAAGGAGAATTTAGTCCTAGGGAGGAGCCCTCCCAGAGGGGTGGAGGAAGTCTCCCCTAACTAATCCCTCCCAGAAGGCATGCCGGGTCTCAGACCCCTGCTGTTCCTCCCTCATCCCTTCCATCCTTTTGTCCTAGGAATCTAAAGAAGCAGGGATGGAAGAAAATCTCCCATTCTTCGCCACCCCACCCCACCCTTTCATCCCTGAGAATGAAACCTGCAGCCACAGATCCCTACCACAAGAGGGCTCCTTGACCCCACAAACCACCTAGGCTCTGTCTTGTTGCTGAAGCTTTAGAGACAAAGGCTTGGTGGGGCTATGGCCAACCCTAGTGGCCCTGGGGTCCTTCTGAAAGTGTGGTGAGATACAATTTTTAAAAAAATCACATTTGAAAAGAAAGAAAGAAAAACCCAAGTGCTAGAATATCCTTGCTGAATATATTTTTAATGCTACAAATAATTTAACTGTTGAAAGGAAGGAAGGGAGGAAGGGAGGGAAGAAGGAGAGAGGAAGGAAGGAAGGAAGAAAGGAAGGAGAGGGGAAGGGAGAAAGAAGGGAGGGAAGGAGGGAGGAAGAAGGGAGAACAGAAGGAAGGGAGGAAGGCAGGGAAGGAGGAAAGAAGGGAAGGAAGGAAGAAAGAAGGAAGGAAGGAAAGGAGGAAGGAAGGAAGGAAATTGTAAATAATGGTGTCAATCATTTTCCCCCAGACTCTGGGGTGCTGGACAGGGAGAAAACCTGTCTTTGAATGTTAGCTTTGCAATTGAGAAGACCTATGACCCTGTAAAGTCTCTTCCCTTCCTGGCCCAGTTTCTTCCTCTGTAAAATAAGGGGGTGGTTAGACTAAGTAATCAGTAAAGAGCCTGGGACTTGAGACTGGGGAAAAGAGGGGTGTGGAGAGGAAGGTATTGGTTGGATGGAACTGAGGGAGTGAAGGGGTGTGGGGATCACATCTTCTGCCTTAGGAGCAGAGTTTGGGCAATTATGGAGCCAGGGGTTGGCAAACTCCCACCTTTGGGCCAAACCCAGCCCTCAGTCTGGAGCTCCGGGGTCAGACAAAAGCAGGTCCATCCCCAGAGAGGCCCATAGAATGTTAGCTCTTGAAAGAGACTTGGATAGAGGTCACCTGATCAAATGTCCTGCACTTTATGTGTGAGAAAACAAGCCATTCAAGTGGGGTGGTAGAAAAAGCCCTGGCCTGGGGTCATAAGCTTTGGATACCAAGCCCAAGTTCCAATCTCAACTCACTATGTGACCTTGGGCTGGGTTTTTCCATTCTTTGGGCCTAAGTTTTCTGTAAAATGTGGGATTGGGTTGGATGATTTCTAAAATCACTTCTGGCTCTGGTTCTTATCATTGTCTTCCCCCTCTCCTGGGCCAAAGTAACCTTTTCTTCCTCCGAGTCCCTTGCCTTCAAAAAGCTTACATTGTGGTCTCCCACAAAGGGGAGCTAGAAGAGGGAAGATGGATAGACTTGGCCTGGAAGTGAGATATATGCCTGAATGGGGCAGGAGGAAACTCAGGAATCCAGGGTGGTTCTGGGGCAGAAGCCAAGTCCAATGAGGAAGAGGTGGAGATGAAGGCTAGAGTGAAAGCCCAATGCTCTGAAGATGTGGATGTTCAATGAATATAATTATGGAGTTCAAGAATAAACCAGGAAGAACCTCAGTGCAACAGGTAACTTTGCCTTTTGGGAAAACAAGTATCAAGTGACGAGCTAAGAGCTGGAGATACAAAGACAAAGCTGACCATCGCCTTGCCCTCAGAAAGCTTATGTTCTAACTGTAGGGCAGGACAGCTTCACCACTTGTTGTAATATAAAATGGGGCCTGGTGAAGGCAAGAAAGAGATCCAGGCCCAGAAATCTAGGAAAAGTTGAAGAAATGCTTTCCACTTAGGCTAAACAAAGAAGTCTACATCAAAGAGGGTTCAGTTCCAAAATCAAGTTCATTCATTCAGCACCTTATATATTGACTTCCTCATCCCAGATACAGCTGCCCAAGAGTCAAAGTACAGGTCTGATCTTGCTAGACTCTACCCACTTAATAAACTCCAGTGACTCCCTCTTACTTCAGCCCCTGTGGGGTATTTAAAAGTCTCACCCCACCCTGCTTTTCCAGCCTTCATCCACCTTCCAACTCTACAAAAGTTCTGTGGTCCCAGACACACCGGCCACTCGATCACCCATCTCTATGATCTTGCCCTTGCTGACTTGAAATGCTCTTCCTCCTTAGAGAGGCAACGGCCCCTTGGAATCTCTGGTTTTCTTCAAGGTTCAGTTCAAAGCCCTTCTTCTGCACCAGTCCTTTCTTGGTCCCCCACCTATGGGTACCCTTCCCTTCAGGGCTGGTCTTGTTGTTCAGCTGTTTCAGTCACGTACAACTTTTTGTGATCCCTTTTGGGGTTTTCTTGGTAAAGATACTGGAGGGGAATGTTATTCTTTTCTCTAATTTGACAGATAAGGAAACTGAGGTGAACAGGGTAAAGTGACTTGTCCAAGGTCACAAGCTAAGAAGTAACTGAAACCATATTTGAATATGAGTTCCTGATTCAAGCCATCCACTGAGGCACCTCTTTTCTGTTTGTGGCTATATCCTTCCTCCTCCTCCTCCTCTTCCTCTTCCTTCTTTCTTCTTCATCTTCTCTCTTCTTGTTTATATATATATATATGTTTTATACATATATATATATGTATTTCCAGTTATATGTAAAACTTTTTTTTAACATTTGTTTCTAAAACTTTGAGTTCCTGATTTTTTCCCTTCCTCCCTCCCCACCCCGCCCATTGAAAAGGCCCATGTGAAATTTTTTGAAACATTTCCATAAAAATCATGTTGCAAAAGAAAACATAAATCTCCTCCCTCTGCCAAGAAAAAAAAACTTAGGAAAAAGTAAAATTTTAAAAAGTACGCCTCAATCTATATTGAGAAACAATCAGTCCTGTCTCTGGGTATGGATAGCAATTTTCATCAGAAGTCCTTCAGAGTAGTCTTGGTAGATTCTTTCTTATGGGAAGGGTCAGGGACCATTTTATTTCTGTCTCCATATCACCAGAGCCTAGCTCACCACCTGATACACCATAGCTGCTTAATAAGTATACGGCGTTTGACTGATTGGCAGGGCAAGTATCTTTGGTCCTGTAGGAGATACAGAGATGAATGAAGTAGTCTCTGGCTTGAAGAAGGGCAGCAAAGGATGCTCTAAGGCAGAACGGGGCCAGTGGCTTGAGGACTCTAGCCAAAGGATGTGGAAGACTCAGAGGGGGAGATCTCACTTCTCTAGAGAAAAGGAGAAATCAGGGAAAATCTCACCTTGGTGGTTACTTGAAATTAGCTTTTGAAAGTTTAAGGGAAAAAAAAAAAGAAACTTTAAGGAGATAATGATTTGGGGAAAGCCAGAAAGGGAAAGAAATAGGAAAGCAGTCCATCAGAACAAAAGGTATAATGTGTTTTAAGGAGCACTGAGCACCCTTGCCATCCAAAACACTGGGAAAATCATGGAAAATAAGACTGGACATAGGGGCAGCTCAGTGGTGCAGTGGATAGAGCACCAGCCCTGAATCAGGAGGACCTGAGTTCAAATCTGGTCTCAGACACTTAACATTCCCTAGCTGTGTGACCCTGGCCAAGTCACTTAACCTCAATTGCCTCAGCAAAAAGCAAAAAAAAAAAAAAAAAAGAAAGAAAGAAAGAAAAGAAGACTGGACAAGTAAGTTAAGGGCAGGTTCTGAAGAACCTTGCAAGCTAGGGAGCTTTTAAACCTTGTTAAGTAGGAAGTAGAGAGCCATTGAACATTTTAGAGTAAGGGATTTGTGCCTCAGGAAAACGGTGCTAGTGATTGTATGACTTATGCATTGGAGAAGGAAAAGACTGGAGGCCGGGAAGCCGGTTAGGGAGTTGTTACAATAATCCAAGTATGGTTTGTTGAGGACTTGAGTTTATATGATTGAATCATATAATTATTGAATCATTGATTCAATTCAAAATAATTGAATCATATAATGAATGAATGATATATATGATTATATGATTGAACCCTAGGTGAAAAGCAATGGATTAATTATATACTTACTGTTTGGGTACTTTCTCCAACTGGCCCCACTCATCTGATCTTCTCTGTTCTATTTCAGGCAGCACCTTGCAGCCTACTCCATTACCCTTTCCAGGTAGGACCTTCTGTGGGATGGGGTGGGGTCATGGGCCTCCTTTCTCCCACTGCACCCTGGCCCCCCCATCCCAGGACCTTAAATAAAAAAGCTATGCCCGCCCCTCCCCAGATAGGGAAACAGAGGCCATAGAGAGGGAAAGGCTCACAATGACTGAGTCAGGGACAGTGGGGGGGGCTCTAGGAGAATCTAAGAATAAATGTCTGTCTCTTACTTCTGGAACCCTTGATGGGTGGGGCCATGCTTAGAGTCTGATTAGCTTTCTAATGACCATAGATGGGGTGAAGGACCAAACATATGGATGGGGGGGGGGGTAACCTATTACACTGAATTTTAAAAGCCCCTGACCAGGGGGGATGGGATGGGTAGGGTGGCTCAGGAATCCCTTGGTTTGGGGATCTGGGTGCCTCCCGACCTTGGCCCGCTCTGAGAACTGCCCTCTGCCCTGCCCCAAAGTAAGCTCCCTCCCCTCCCCTGGCCTCCCTCTGCCCCTAGAGGTGAGGCTGGTGGGGGGACCTAGCCGCTGCCAGGGCCGGCTGGAGATCCTGTACAATGGTTCCTGGGGGACCGTGTGCGATGATGACTGGGACGTGGTAGATGCCAATGTAGTCTGCCGCCAGCTGGGCTGCGGGTATGCCCTGCCTGTGCCCTTGCCCCTTGCCTTTGGCCAGGGCCGGGGCCCCATCCAACTGGACAACGTGGACTGCAAGGGACAGGAGGCGGCCCTGAGCGAGTGTGGTAGCCACGGCTGGGGCGTCCACAACTGCTACCACTACGAAGACGTGGCCGTCATGTGCGATGGTGAGAGGGAAGAGCCGCGGCGGGTCCTCGGCCCCACGTGGTCCCTTCTCAGCTAACTGGGGGTTGGGGGGCTGGGAAGAGGGAGGAGAAGAGAGTTCTTTATAGGGGGAAAATTCGTGACCTGGGCACCGAGCCCCCCCATGTCCTCATCCTAGCTCCCCCAAGTCATGGGGCAAAAACCTTGACTTTTCCGAGCCTCAGTTTCCCTAGCTGTCTCACGGCCAGCAAGAACACACTGACTTGACTAGAGGCTGGAGATTCCAAGAAGATTGCATCCCTGGTTCCAAGTAGTTCAGGATTCCTGATGTCCCACTTCCAGAAAAGCTCCCACCGGGTTCCTCTTTTGCCTTGAAAGTCCTTTAAGAACAGTGGTTCCCCACATTTGAGGAGGACTTTTAATTTGTTCTACAGCTTCCTCTGCCCTCACAATAACTGTGTGAAGGGAAAGGGGTTACTGCCTCCAGCTTATACACACAAGGGAGACTCAGGAAAAAGCAGAAGCGATTTGCCCATGATCCCATAGTCAGTCACCACAAGACTGGGATTTGAACTCGTGTCTCCTGATTTCCAACTGAGGACAACCTGGGAAATTTGGGGTGTTGTCTGAGGGCAGCGGATGGAATAAAAGGTCTCCAAAGGCTTCTTCCCAGCCAAGGGAGATCACGGTTCTCTGGGCAACGAGCTGCCTTTGCCCCAGTCCCTCCGTTGCTCAAGAATTCTCCCCTCTGCTCAGAATTTTTTCAGGGTAAAATTTCAAGGAAATCATCAGCATTTGCCAACTCCCCCAAGGGACCTTAGTCTCAGAAAATGTCCAAGGCCCCCTGAGGGCAAAGCATCTCTGTGCACATATAGTTCTCCAGCTATCTCCGTTTCTGTGCCTCTGTCTCTTTCTCTGTCTCTATCTCTGTCTCTTTCTCTGTCTCATCCTATTTCTGTCTCTGTCTCTGTGTCTCTGTCTGTCTCCTTGTCTGTCTCTGTCTCTCTTTGTCTGTCTTTCTGTCTGTCTGTTTCTCTCTTTCTCTGTCTCTTTCTGTTTCTGTCTCTGTCTCTGTTTCTCTCTGTCTCTCTCTTTGTTTCTGTCTGTCTCTCTGTTTCTCTCTCTCTCTTTCTCTGTTTCTCTCTGTGTCTCTGTCTCTATCTCTCTTTCTTTCTTTCTCTCTCTCTGTCTCTGTTTCTGTCTCTGTCTCTCTCTGTGTGTGTGTCTCTGTCTCTCTGTTTCTGTCTCTGTCTCTCTCTGTCTCTCTGTTTCTCTGTGTCTCTGTCTCTATCTCTTTCTCTCTCTGTCTCTGTCTCTCTGTCTCTGTCTCTCTCTCTCTCTCTCACACACACACACACACACACCCCTTCTCATCTGGTCCTTTTGGGTTTTTGGAAGCTGAATCTCCTGTCCCACAGTCAATGACCTCCCCATCTGTCTCCCCCATTAAGACTCTGAGAAGCGTGCATTTCCCATTCAGAGCCCCTTTACCCCAATGTTTTCCCTTCTCAGAGCTCTTACCAACGCTGGCCAGGAAAGTGTTCACGAGCAGAGCCCCCACCACCGTGACCCTGAAGAATGGCATAGGTAGGTGGCTGGGGAAGAGTCTCCTAGTTTCTGGGCTCCAGAGCTCTTTTCATTCACTCATTCACTCATTCGTTCATCCATAAGCATTCTTTAAGTGTGCAATATGTGCAGACATTTTGCTGAAAAGTCAATAAAGCCCTCAAGAAGCACACGTTCCACTGGAAGATACGACAATTCTACAAATAAGACTTGGTGAGTCACTGTGCCCCTGGGGGCCTCATGTTGGCCATCTGGACAGTAAAGGTTCCGACTAGATGGTTCCCCACCCAGATCTACGATCTTAAGTAAATGCAAAGGGATTCTATTGATAAATAGTAAACATGAAGTAACTTTAGGAAAGAGAAGTGACAAGTAGGGGATCTGAGAATACCCTGGGCAGAAAGTGGGCATCCAAACTGAGCCAGCCGCCTGCCCAGGGATTCACTTGATCCCAAGAGGTGGAGAGGAGGGGGGAGTTCATTCAAGGTGTGATGACATGGAGGGGAGATGGAATGTTTGTATGGGGAGCGACAAAGAAAGCAAGAAAGTCTGGAACGTAGAATTCTAGGAAGAATAATGACCAATAAGCCTAGGAATGATGGGATCGGCATGGTGGTGTAGGAAAGGTGGTGGTTCCTGGGCAGACAGAACTCGTGGCTATACCTTGCCCACTTGGCTGGGACAGGAGAAAGTCTCAGGAAGTTATGAATGGGAAGGGACCACTGGGAACTGTAGATCCCAACACTGGGATATATTGTGGGCTGACAGGACAATACATAAGACGTGGTTGTAGGTTGTAAGGTGGCATTATGGGTATAATTCTTCCCTGTGCTTTTACCATTCCCAGGTGATGGCAGCATCCGCCTGGTGAGAGGTGCCAACCCCTGCCAAGGCCGAGTGGAGATCCTGCATGATGGTACATGGGGCACTGTGTGTGATGATGACTGGGGGCTCCCAGACGCCACTGTGGTCTGCCGCCAACTGGACTGCGGCAGTGCTGTGGCTTCTAAGACCAATGCCTACTTTGGCTATGGCACCGGCCACATCTTGCTAGACAACGTCCACTGTGATGGCCGAGAGCTGCGCCTGGCAGCGTGTCCCAGTCTGGGATGGGGCATTCACAACTGTGGGCACCATGAGGATGCTGGAGTCATCTGTTCAGGTACTGAGAGAGGAGCGCCAATCATCAACCATTTCTTGGGCACCTCCTGTGTGCCAGGGAGACAACATTCTATTGCACCAAACCCTCCCCAATGTGTTCTAGAGGAAAGGGATTTGGACTAGCAGGTCAGAGACTGGCTCTTCATCTCAGCTCTTTGAACCTGGGTTCAAATCTCACTCAGATATCTACTATCATATGATTCTGGGCCAGACAGTTAAGCTCACTGTGCATCAGTTTGCTCATCTGTAAAATGAGAGGATTGGGCTCAATAAACTCTTATTGCTCTAAATATAAGAGCCTTTGATTCTGCTTCACTGTCAGGGCTGTGAAAATCAAATGAGATCAGAGAATCATAAATGTCCAAGAGGCTCCAGTGTTTTAGGAACCCTCCAAGTCAAAATCTTCATTTTATAGGTCAGGATGACGAGGTCCAGAGAGTTAAGTTACTTGTCTAAGGTCACACAGATAAGAACTGGCAAAGCTGGGATTTTCTCATCTCCCTTATACTACATTGGTAAAACTCCTTGCAAAACATAAAGTACTACATGAAAGTAAAGGATTGTAAAAAAAAATAATCAGCAATTATAATCAGATTGTCCTGGTTTCATATCCACCTCAAAGTCCCAGTGCCATCTCTGCCCTTTGAATCCTGGAACTGACCACTTTTCCTAGGGCCATCCCCAAAGTCCATTAAGCTTGTTTTTTCCAAAGTGGGTACAAGGTGAACTTTCAGCATTTGGAGATGTGATCTGGCCCTCACTCTCTTTTTTTTTCTTTTAAAAAATTAATAATAGCTTTTTATTTTCAAAATACATGCAAAAATAGTTTTCAACATTTGCCCTTGCAAAATCCTGTGTCCCAAGTTTTTTCTCCCTCCCTTTCCCCCATCTTCCTCCCCTAGACAGCAAGCAATCCAATATAGGTTAAACATGTGCAACTCTTCTAAACATATTTCCACATTTATCATGCTGCACAAGAAAAATCAAATGAAAAAGGGAGGGGGGGAAAGAGAAAGAAAAAACCCCAAACAACAAAAAACTCTCACCTACTTTCATTGCTAACCAACTCCCCCTTCTTCCCAGTGTGCTACCCATTTTTCCATTCCTCTTTCCATTTGCCTTTTTTCTTTCCTTTTTTTAAAATTAATACTTTTTATTTGCAAAACATATGTATGGGTAATTCCTCAACATTAACCCTTACAAAGCTTTCTGTTACAAATTTTCCCTCCTACTCCCCACCCCTCCCCTAGATGGCAGGATATCCACTACATGATAATTATGTTAGAATACTTAAGAAATCGAATATATGTATAGTTATTGCATCATTTTTTGTGCAGGAGAAATCATATCTACAAGAAAGAATAATCTGATAAAGGAAATACAATGCAAGCAAACCTCAATAGAGAACATGAAAATGTTATGTTGTGGTCCACATTTCACATCCCTCTCTCTGGCTGTATATGGCTTTCTTCACCGAACAATTGGAACTGGTTTGAAGCATTTCATTGTTGAAGAGAGTCATGTCCATTAGAACTGATCGTCATATAGTATTGTTGTTGCCGTGAAAAATGATCTCCTGGTTCTGCTCACTTCACTCAGTATCAGTTCATGCAAATCTCTCCAGGCCTCTCTGAAATCGTCCTGCTGATCATTTCTTACAGAACAATAATATTCCATAACATTCATATACCATAATTTATTCAGCCATTCTCCAATTGATGGGCATCTATTCAGTTTCCAGTTTCTAGCCACTACAAAAAGAGCTGCCACAAATTTTCTTTCCTTTTTCAATCCACTTTCCTTCCCTCCTTCTTGCTCCCCCTCCTTTCCCTAAATCCACCAATCCCAGATGCCCCTCCATAAACTACCTACCCCCAGGCCAGTGCTTTCTCAATAGAGAAAGAACAGCTACCACCTCCACCAGGTTATTGGAACCTCCCCTCTCAGGGATCATGTTTTTATTATCACAGGAGCCTTCAGAATGTCTTACTCCAGGGAAGTAAAAAATGAATAGACTTTGGAAGCTCTGGGACAGACTGATAGGATTTGGTGAGGGAGGACTGGCTTCTGAATCCTCCTGTGCCATCCTGCTTAGTGAAGGACCAATCCTAGACCCTCTTTATCTAATAGAGAGAAGGGAAGAAGCTGACCAGGACAACTGGCTGCTGAGCATCCTTGGAGAGGGAGTGGGTGCAACAGGCACTGGCTCTATGTGGAAAGGAAGTGGCTCTGAATGGCTGTGACTTTGCCTCTGAGAAGGAGCTGATGTGTGCCTGTCTATCCCCTCCCTCCCCAAGCACATTCTGTATTTCTGCTGGATCTGCTGATTACTGTCTCTAATGTTAATCATTCTCTGGCATCCCTTATTAGCCAGCTGGGCACTCTATTTCTGGGGCTCTGCCAATGAGAGGAGACTTGGGGATTTTCCTCCTTCCATGCTCTACTCCCCTAGACAAGAACTGATGGGAAGGATATAAAGCAGGGCGGGACTTATTGGGCTACACCCGGGAGGGTTGGATTTGACCCCAAAAGGTAAGCTGTAGCTGAAATATTGCTTCCCAGAGTTCCCCCAAGTTAGTGCCATGAATCTACTCCAAAAGATCCCAGGAGTACTCAGGAAAGAGATAGGATAATGGCTAGAGGGATGACCTTAGAGTAAGGAAGATCTCTGCCTGACATGCCCTCGCTCTGGACCCTGTGTGACTCCTAGGGCTAGAACCAGAAATGATCCTGAAAGTCATTTATTTTGCAGAGGAGGAAACTGAGGTTTAAGGGGGTCAAAGTAGTGACTTGCCTAAAGTCATCAGAGGTAGGATCTGAAACCCAGTCCTCTGACTCTCCAGCTGGAGTTACTTCCAGGGAATTATTCTTCTCTAAAGCTGCTTACCCTTTCAGTGCCCGAGGCAACTCCTTAGGACTCTAAATTACAGGGAAAGTGCAGATCCATATTGGCAGAGGGAATTTCCTCACTGGGAGGTTCCCCCAAGGCTGAAGTCTCTGGCTTGGGCAGGGCGCATTTATTGATCCTCTGAGAATGTCAGACCTTATTTTCTTGTGTTCTTTTTACAGGACGCAGTGTTCCCACTGTTATGTCCTCCCCAGCCCTGCTCACCAGAGATGGCAAGGTCAGGCTCACCGAGCCAGCTACAGGTAAGGGGGAAGAATACAGACTCCCCAGCCCCTTGGTGCTGGACAGCTCCCGAGTGAGCAGATCAGCCGCCAAGCCTCTGGACAGGGAGTCCATAGCTTGGTGGGCACTTGGGTGTATGTGTGTGTATGTGAGGGGGGAGTGTCAGAATTATTTGGGGAAGGCTATGACTGACTTCTCCCCTAACCTAAGGAGTTTAGCCTTTAGTTGACATATAGATAGAAAAATAATTGATAAGTCCCCACACGTAGAAGATTTCAGTTAAGAAGAGGGCAGAGAGAAGCCAGATTAAAGATCATTTGGGTTGCCATGATCAGTGAAGGGATTCAAGGTAGGTAGGATCCAGACAGGAGGGAGAGGGCACCCCCCCCCCCCGGAGGAAGCCCTAAAACTTAAGGTAGAAATCTTCATGGGAGTTGGAAGGGAAACTGAGGAAAGGGTCCAAATGACAATTGTATGACGGAGGTGTCTGATTAGATGGCTCTGGTCTATTAAGTATTACTACAATTCTAAATTGACTGGAGTGGAGGGTTCAGGAAGGAGAAAAGGATATAAAGCTGGAAAGGTAGATAGTAGGGCTAGCATATAGGAGACCCTAAAAATTCAGTGTGTGATCAGGACCAGGATTTTTGTGGATACCTGTCCTCCCTTGCCAATGTCCCACGGCCTCCTGCAGAAGAGTTTTGGTTTGGGGTTGAGGTTTTTTTTTGGTGGGGGGGAGGAAGTTGGAGGCAATGGGATTAAATGATTTGTCCAGTGTCACACAGCAATTAAGTATCTGAGGTTAGATTTGAACTTGGGTCCTCCTCTCTCCAGGGCTCACGTTCTATCCGCTGTACCATCTAGATGTCCCTTAGAAGAGTTTTTTTTAAAATAGTCTAACCTATTGGAGAAGGGCTTAGGAGCACCTACTTCATAGGATTAGTATGAGGATAGAATGGAATAATCTCCCATCATCCCAATGGGAAAACCTTAAAGGACTATGTAAATATGAGGTAGTCTTACTGAATTATAATAATTCTATTATAGGAATAGGCGTAGAGCAGGGATGGGAGACTAGGGTTGGAACTTGCATTTGGTTAAATTGGGACCCACGTTGGGATGGGATTCGAATCTGGGGCTAAAATTCAGGTTTCACCTGGGCTTGGAACAGGACGCAGAACAGGGTTGGAAGCACAGTGAAGTCCAAGGGCTAGTTTGAGACGGCGCCAAAGTCGGGTTCTATTGGTCGAGGTCAAAATAGGTATTAGAATGAGACCAATTTTGAGGGTTGGGTTAAGATTGATTTAAAATAATAATAATTTCAACCACATAAACAAGATTTTACCCACCTGGGCAATAGTCTATACAACACTGAATATAAAAGAATAATGGACAGTGACTTGTCCCAAGACCATTTCTATGGGATGATGATGATGATGATGATGATGATGGCAGCTAACACTTACATAGTGCTTACTATATGCCAGGCGCTCTGCTAAATGCTTGACAATTACTGTCTCGTGGGGTCTTCAGCAATCCTGGGAGATGGGCGTTGTTATGCCCATTTTACAGATGAGGAAATGAGGCAAGCAGAAGCAAAGTGTTTTGCTCAGATCACGCAGCTGCTAAGTGTCTGAGACCAGATTTGAACTCGGGCCTGGCACTCTAACCACTGGTTGCCCCCACCTGTGTGGGGGCTGTAACATGTCAGAGAAGTCAGCTGAGAATATCTCCCAGACTTGGTCTCTGGGGGGGGCCAGGACTGAGAGACATCCCCCAGAGTGGGAGGAGGAGATCCTGAGCTGGAAGTCACTTCTGGGACTGAGGGAACTCTAAGGTTATGTGGCAGTGGGAGGTGGGACTGGACCTGGGACCCCCGAGTCCAAAGTTGTGCCGGCACCTCGATGGCTGCCCCCAGGTCCCTTCCACCCCTAGACTGATGATCCTGTGATCCCATGTTATGTGTGACCTCTCTGGGCCTCAGTTTCCCCATTGTTAGGTCCCTAATAATGAAGCTACGACTAAGGTTATGGTAGCGGATGGAGCCTGCACAGGGGTCACAACATGAGTCTGTCCCTCCTTACTGGCCGTGTGAAGCTCGGGGAAGGGGAAGACCAGATTTGGGGACAAGGACGGGGTGGGGGGGCAGAGGGCTGGGGGCTTCCCCAGGGCCATTCTCTCTTTCAGTCTCCCCCCCTTGTTCCCCATCCTGTGCCCATGGTCATGATTGGCCCCTGGCAGGAAGCCAGACCCTTCTCAGGTCTCTTGTTATCTCTGCAGTAACAGAAGCCGCTGCTGAGCCCACCAGGGAGGCAACCCCCCTTACCGTGGCCCCAGGAAAGAAAAGTAAGGGGACCTCCGGGCTGGACGGAAGCTGGATGGGGGCGGGCCTTGATGGTGGGGGCCCCAGGCCTTGGGGGGGGGCGGGCCTTGGTGGGGGGGTCCCAGGCTGGAGGGCAGTCTGCATCTCCTCCAGCCCGTCCTCCCCCACCGTAGGTGGCCGCCTCCGCCTGGTGAGCGGGCACAGCCCCTGCCAGGGCCGCGTGGAGGTTCTCCACGAAAGCCGCTGGGGCACGGTGTGCGACGACGACTGGGACTTTGCTGATGCTCAGGTGGCGTGCCGGGAGGCGGGCTGTGGGCGCGCCGTGGGGGCCACTGTCCTGGCCTACTTCGGCTACGGGAAGGGCCCTGTCTTGCTGGACAACGTGGACTGCGCGGGCACAGAGGCCCGCCTGGCTGACTGCTTCCACTTGGGCTGGGGCCAGCACAACTGCGGACACCACGAGGATGCCGGTGCCATCTGTAGGGGTGAGCGGCGAGTGGGCGGGGATGGGAAGGGAGGGCATCGGCCCCTGGGGGAGAGGAGGAGGGGAGCCGGAGCTCGGGGCCCTGGGGAGCAGGAAGGGGGGAACAGGATGGAGCCGGCTCAGGTACCCCCCCCCCAGGCTGGCCTGGCATCTAGTCCCTCTTCTCCTGGCCTTCTCAGCCACGCTCTCCCTTCGGTCCCTGCCCCCGACTCTTCCATTGGTACCTAATCATGAAGAGTCAGCCTCCTGTTCAAGGCCTTCAGAACTTTCTGTCCCCCTCCCCCTTTCCTTAAGCCTGGGATATAATGGGAGGGGGTCACGGGAGTGGTGGAGCCGGGTCTACAAAGGAAAGGGGCCTAAGAGGCCTCCTTTGACAGATGGGGAAACTGAGGCCCAGAGAGGTCACACATAACATGGGATCACAGGATCATCAGTCTAGGGGTGGAAGGGACCAAAGAGGCCAGCTGGTCTACCTCCTCCTTTGACAGATGGGGAAACTGAGGCCCAGAGAAGTTAAAACATGAAATCACAGAGCCTCAGTCTAGGGGTGGAAGGGACCTAAGAGGGAGTAAGGAGAGACTCCTCAGCAGGAAAAATGGTGGCTTGGGGAAAAGGTCCCCAGCCCCTATGTCTGCATGGGGATGCCCAAGTCACAAAGGATTCCTCTCCTACCATCAGAATTAGAGACAGCAGGCCTGGAGTTAGAAAGATCTGGATTCGAATCCAGATCCAGATACTCCCTGCCAAGTCACTCAATCTCTGCCTCAATTTCCTCAATGTAAAATGGGGATAATATTTTAAAGGCATACAGTAGGCACTCAATAAACACTTATTTTTTCCCCTCCCCCTTCCTGAATGCGGTGATGTCCTGCTCGTTTCCCCTACTGCGGCCCTGGCCCCTGGATCTTTCTCACAGAGCCCGGGGTAGAGGAGTCAGTACCACAAGTGTGGCGAGATGTCCCTGAGACTACGACAAAGGTGGCAGCCAGTGTACCTCCCAGGGATGGTAAGTGGGTGCCCCGCCTGGCCCCCTCTGCCTAGGTTAGATGCCTGTGTCATTGACAGCGGACTGGGCTGGGAGTCCAGAGGCTTGAGTTCAAATCCCTTTTTTTTTTCTTTCTTCTTCTTTTTTTTTTTTTTTTGCTGAGGCAATTGGGGTTAAGTGACTTGCCCAGGGTCACACAGCTGTTACGTGTCTGAGACCAGATTTGAACTCAGGTCCTCCTGACTTCAGGGCTGGTGCTCTATCCACTGCACCACCCAGCTGCCCCTGAGTTCAAATCCTTTTCCACACCTTGGACAGACTCTGTTTTCTCATCTGTAAAATGGGCCAGTTGGGTTTCTGAGGTCCCATCTAGCTCTCAGCCTCCAGTTATTACAGAGTCGTACAGAAGGGACATAGAAAGGCCATAAGGACTGACTGGAGATCAGAGATCAAGCCTGAGGAGACAGGCTGGGGGAAATGCTGACCACACACCCAAGCACAAGGTGGGAGAAATGGGCTGATCTCAAGGGTTCACTAACAGAAGTTGGGTTCAGAACATTCCGGTCCCACTGGATCCAGACCTAGTCAGGTCACCCCGGGGTCTTACTCCCAGTTCTGAAGGCCACATCATTCAGTTTTCAGTCACGTCCCACTCCTCACGAGTCCATTTGGAGTTTCCTTGTGGAGTTACCGGAGGGCTTGGCCATTTCCTTCTCTAGATCACTTGACAGCTGAGGAAACTGAGGCAGACAGGGTGGAGTGACTGTCCAGGACCCCCAGCTGGGAAATATCTGGGGCCAGATCGGAACTCTGGCTTGGCACTGTACACCTAGCCGCTCCCTTTAAGAAGGCCATTGATCATGCAATATGGGGATCTATTGGAAGAAATAAGGATATTGGGCCTGGAAAAGAGAAAATACAGGGCGAGCTTGTCACATGGAAAGCTGTTTACTCCTCAAAGCTAGGGGTGTGCCAGAGTCAATCCATCCAAAACATCAACAGGCCTTTCTTAAGCCCCTACTATGTGCCAGGCAGAGCTAAGGGCTGGGGGGATGGGTTCTCCGGGCAGGGGTCGAACTCGGCTGTCTCCAGGGTTTCTTCTAGCTCTCAGACTCCGACCGGGCGACGTCGGGTTTTCCCATCAGCTTTCATATTTTTCAAACGCGGGCCATCTCTTTTCCACATATTTCCTCCCTGACACCTGAGGATGCGAACTGTGAATTCCCATCAGGCCAGGGGCTTTCTCAGGGCAGGATGTGGGCACCTTGCTGAGGGGCAGGGCTGATGTCTCCCTTAATCCTTGGTGAATCCCAAGGGACCGTATCCTGGGCTCTGGTTCCCAGGATACGGACTGAGGCTGAGGGGTGGGGGGATGTTTGTGCTTTGTGCCCATCCCACTTTGGATGTCTCATCTGGTTTCTCCTCCTCTTCTTCCTCTTCTTCCTTTTCCTTCTCCTTCTCTTCCTCCTCCTCCTCCTCCTCTTCTTCCTTTTCCTCCTCCTCCTCTTCTTCCTCCTCTTCCTCCTCCTCCTCCTCTTCTT
>JAJPUD010000226.1:682271-714232 GCA_023553655.1 Myrmecobius fasciatus | reverse complement strand
CTCCGCCTGGCAAACGGCAGCCACCGGTGTGAGGGTCGGGTGGAGCTGTTCCTGCTTCGCCAGTGGGGCACCATTTGTGACGACGCCTGGGATTTGCGAGCCGCGGGGGTGGTGTGCCGCCAGCTGGGCTGTGGGGAAGCCCTGGCAGCCCCCGGAGAGGCTCAGTATGGCCCAGGTCAGGGGCTCATCCTCCTGGACAATGTCAAATGCCGGGGCAACGAGGCCTCCCTGCTCCGCTGCTCTCATATCCGCTGGAACGCACACAACTGTGACCACGCTGAGGATGCTGGGGCCCGCTGCCAGCCACGGTGATCCCTCTCGCCCCTGCCCTCTGGTTCTCCTCCCAGCAGCTCCCCGGAACCTTGGGTGCAAGAGCAAGGTTCCTCCAGCTTTCCAGCCCCTCTCAATGGGGGAGGACCCTCCCTGACACTGGGGGTCCCCTCCTGTGGGGTGGGGACAGGGGACCACACATATCCAGACAGTGCCATCCGAGAAAAATAACCCCACGTCGGAGTTGTCATCCCTTCACAGACTCGTTTAACATCCCGGGCCTCAGTTTCTCCCATCTGTGTAATGGGAGAAGAAGCATCCCCACCTTTCTCTAAATTATTGAAAGATCCTGGTGGGGCTACAGTGAACTGGAAGCCAAGATGCCTGCAGAAATGAGGGGGACACCTTGGCTCCCCTACCTGGGGTCCCTAGGGCAGGTGACTCAGCCAGATTCCCCTCCTTCCCAGGTCTGAAAGCCAAAGATCATCAGGGATTCTGGGGAGGAGCGAGTCCCACAGAGGGAGCCTTACAGCCACGTGGACACCCTTAGGTGCATTTGGGGAAAGACCCTCCCCTTCCTGGGATTTCCCACCTCAGGACCATGCTTTTCTCTCTCTGAGAAGGGGCAGGCCACACGTCCTCCCACCTGCACCTCCTGCCTGGGGCTCTCCCCTCCTCCTCACCCCAACAAGGGCCCTCACACATGGTGCTTGGAGCATGGTGCATGGAGGTCACAGCGCCTTCACTGGCGGGACAACGGCCGTGGCTGTGCACAACTCCCTGTCCCTGCCTCAAAGGTCCCCTCCTCGAGTGGAGGGGTGGAAAAGCCCCTTAGCTCTAAGAGGAAGGGAAACTCCGGAGCAGGAGCCGATATCTCCATCCCTGGGCACCCTTTCCTCCTGCAGGGCACAGCACCCCTCTCCCCACTGGGTGAGTCAGTAGTCAAGAGGCCCTCAGCCTCTTTGCCAGGAGGGAATCTGTATAGCCCCCAAGTTATAGTTGTCGAGCAAATAAAGGACTTTGTTCTCCTTCTTTTAAGTGAAATCACTATTTTCTCATAAATGGGAATTTTTGAAGCATCTGATTAAAAGTCAAAGAAAAGAGCCTTTAAATTAATGGCAGCTAAACGCTGTCTGAAAGGGATGAGGGATGGATGATGAGAAGCTGCAGTGAGCAGGAGGACTGCCTTGGAAGGGGTGAGGTCCCCATTTCTTGCTTCCTAACTCTGACTTTTTTGTGAATTAGTATTCTCTAGACAGCACTCTGCCCACCCACAGACACACACTCTCTGCCTCTGTTTCTCTCTTTCTCCCTTCCTTCCTTCCTCCCTCTCTCCCACCTCCTTTCCTCTTTTCCTCCTTCCTTCCTTCTTCTCTCTTCTTCTGTCCCTTCCTCTTCCTCCCTCCTTTTTTTCCCCTCTCTCTTTCTTTCTCTCTCCCTCTCTCTCTTTCCCCCTCTTCCCCATTCTCTCTTTCTTTCTCTCTCCCTTCTCTCTCTCCTTCCCTCCCTCTCTCTCTCCCAAGCTTGGTACTTGGAGGCAAAAGACTATACTAAATGCTTGAATTAGTTCTTGCTGCTTCAGATCTTCACACAAACTCCATACAGGCAGAGCAGTGGGTACTCTAGAGAACCTTCTGATTATACCCTTTAACCTGAGCCCCCCATCCCCGCTGCCTCCCCCCAAACACTGACCCGAGATCTTATACCATTTTCATCTTAATTTTAGTCTCCTTTGTGTAATTGTCTATTCCTATTGTAATCTTCCCCATCCTATCCACCCTCTGTGACTCAGTTTACCCACTACCCCCTCCCTGACCCCCCTAATCTTTTATACTGCCCCTTTCTTTCCCTCTATCCTCGTGAACTCTCTTAGGACGGATGGGAGGAAGACCCCGTGTAAAGTGCTAGAAAGTCTGGAGGGAGGGTCACTGCACTGGGGGGGGGGTGTCTTGCTTTAAAGACAAGATGAGGCGATGGCTTTGAGATGCTGTGTCAGCCATATAAATATCCCATGCCAGGCCATATCACTCTCGTCACTCTTTGCTCGGAGCCCCCATCTCCAGATGAGCTGCAGAAGGTGTGGAGGAAATCCTCGTTCACAGCTCTCTCCCTTCACAGGCTGTATCCCTCTTCCTTTGGGTCCCTTGGGAAGCCCTCCTCATTCTGATGAGGTTGTAGAGCCAGTGGGTTTGGTTTTTTTTTTTTTTTTTCTGAAGCTGGAACTCCCCACCCCAAACACCTGTACCATACACACTCTCCCAGGTAAGAGTCCGAGGGCTTCTGGGAAGTTCCGAGAGCCTTCCCAAATCAGCCACCTGCATAGGTGTGAGCCTAGGAAATCATTTAACCCCCGTTTCCTCAACTGTAAAACTGAGGGACTGGCTTAGCTGACCTCCAGGGCTAAAAGGATGACACTGAGCTCAGCGCACTCATCCTCCCTCTCCCCTGCAATCCCTGCTCTCCAAAACACAGCCAGCCTGGTCAGCCCAGGCCAGCCCGGCCCACTTCCTACCAGGCTCTGGCTTTGACTCTAGCTGTTCTCAGCACTAGGGAGAGGGAAAGGAAAGAAGGGAAGGATGAAAGGGAGGAGGAGGGAAGATAAGAATTCTATGGAACTGATTTGATTTCTTCCCTCTCCTTATTCCCTAAGAGGCTTGCACTCTGGATAAGAATCTCGTTTTCCCATGGAAATAATCAAGCTGAGAGAGCCCGCCTCTACTTCTAACCCCAGCCCCCCATCTGGGGAGAGGGAGTAAGCCCCTCCTAGTCTGTTCTCAAGCACAATCCCTTCTCTTCCCTATTATTTCTCCTTTAAAGAGAAGGAAGCATGCTGTGTGCCCGAATTCACATTCTGTCTCTGTTGTGGCCAAATCAGCTGTGTGACCTTGGACAAGCCAGTGAATTGTTCTGCCTCAGTTTCCTCTTCTGTCAAATGAGAAGGTTGGATTCTATGACCTCCGAGTGCCTTCCAGCCCTAACTCTGATACTAAGATTCTGACCCAGGGATGCTGTGTCTGCTTAAGAGAGAACCCAATCCAAGAGGTCAGCCAGGATTCCGTAATTCCTCCTTGGGAGGGGCCCCACCAGGTGATCCCAGGCCTTTGGGAAGCTGGAGATCCTGCATCCCAGTCCCATACCACTTGTCCCATGAAGAAGGGGAAGAGGGGCAGCCCAGAAGCTCCAGGCAGTGGAGGAGTTGGGGGAGGGCTGGGGACACTGACACACCCTCTCTCCACTGACTCCTGTTCCTCTTAGGGCTGGGGGCGGACAGAGGCTGCTGGGGCCGGACAGAGAGGCTGCTGGGGCCAGACAGAGAGGCTGCTGGGGCCAGGTGGGGCAATGGAGGAGATGGAGGCTTTCTGTGTCTGAGGCCCCGGACCCTGATATCCATTCCTCCTCTCTGTGGTGGAACTCTGAAGCCTTCCAAGTCGCAATGCATCAAAGGAGGGTGGGGGAGGGGGCTAGCAGGAGGAGCCAGAGGGAGGGATGAGGGCCAGGTCCTTGCTCAGCCCTTCTGGCTTAACAGCCAGCAAGAAGCTAGGGATGAGAAGTCAGAGGTGACCTCTACCTTTCTCTCTGTGCCGTACACGCTGCAGTCAGGATCTGAGTTCGAATCCTGACTCAGGCTCTTACTGTGTGACTATAATCTCAGTCGTCTCATTTGTAAAATAAATAAAATAGTGTCTGGTGTTTTCCTGGAGGTGAGATTTCATGGCATAGGGAGCTTTCTCAGTGCAGAGGCTCACCTCTGGTACAACGAGAGAATTATTTGTGGTAAGCCCTGAGAAGGTGAGTCACCTCTTCATGGTTTCACAGTCAGTGTTGAACCCAGACTTTCCTGATCCGACTTAATATTCTATTTCAAATTGCCTCTTAATAATAATAATAATTTTGTATAACGTTTTGTGTATATTTTTCTGTTTGACCTCTATAACAACCCTATGAGGAACAAGGATTCTTTCTTTCTTTCTTTCTTTCTTTTTTTTTCCCCCCTGTGGCAATTAGGATTAAGTGACTTACCCAGGGTCACACAGGTAGGAAGTGTTAAGTGTCTGAGATCAGATTTGAACTCAGGTCTTCCTGATTTCAGGGCTGCTGCTCTATCCACTGTGCCACCTAGCTGCCCCATTATTCCATTTTTTATGTGAAGAACCTGAAAATGGTCCAAGATCACTTAATGAGAAACAGGATTTTACAACAACCCTGTGAGGCAGGTACGGCTTCCTCAATTTACAAATGGGGAAACCAAGGCTTAGGGGAAAGGACCTACATGAAATAGGGCCAAGATGTGTAGGGCTCAACCTCAGATATTCTGCTCTTGACCCTCAAGCATTCTACTTCCCTTTCCCTGCATCCATTTGCTAAGAGTCCATCCATAAACCGAGCAATCAGTTAGTTTCAAGTGCCTACTGTGTGTCTGTCCCAATATACCCCCACCCATTCCTAAATAACAAAAAGGCTTCTGCCTTGATTCTTAGGCTTTGCCAGAGACAAAACAAGGGTGGGGTGGTCAAGGCTTTGTCTCATGGTGGCAAGATCTTATGGGGGCAGGAGGGGAATGGTGCTTTATTCCATAGTGGTCCACTGTGTTTGTCCCCATTCCCCTCCTGGCCACTTCCTGTCACCCTCAGGGTCCTATCTCTGTGATGTTCCTCTCCTGAGATCTACCACTCCTCCTACTGCTCCTTTCCCTTCAGTTTCCTTATCCACATAGCCTTCCTTTTCCTATATATTAAGAAATGGCAGGCCATGGACCCCACTGTGAGTATGTCAATCTCTTTCTGGAAACAGGTCATTTCCTTTCATGATATAGTTGTCTGTGGGCACTATTTCCCTAGGGACAGGCTATTCTTCACTAGTGGATTTGCCCTAAGTGTAACAATTACTGCTGATGGCTCTGGACCTTGCTGATCTCATCAGCTGCTTCTCAGGTTCGATCTAGGGGGCTCTGCCCTTGTCCCAAGGCTTTTTCCTTTCTCTTCTTCCCAAGCTTTTCTGGTCACTAAAGCTAAGGCACTAAAGGGACTTCTTGGATGGGACGATATATCACCCTATTCTCCCAGCCCAGCCTGGAGGTCAAGGACCTCATTTTAAAATCTTTATTTGCCCCCTGTGTTAGATGCTAGTAGCTGTTTCATAAATACCCCCTGGATTGGGAATGATTGGCAGCCCACGTGCTATAATGGGGTGGAATGGGACAATGTCACATTCACGAGCCCAAACTGAGGCAAGACTCCCAGTGAGTGATGGCCACACAAGATTAAAATATAAGTGGGAAATGTTCACCAAAATAAATAAAAATACACCACAGACTATGTTAACTGATGGTTTTCCCAAGTCAATATGTGGTCTGTAGACTGACCTGGATTTGAATCCTGCCTCAGACTCTTACCAGCTGTGAGATCCTGAACAAGACGTTTCTGCTTTCTGGACCTCAGTCTCAGGGTTTTTGTCTGTAAAATGAAGGGAGTAAACTTGCTAACCTCCAAAGTCTCTTCCACTCCAAATCCGTGGGACTCAGTTTCCTCATCTGTAAAATGAGAATTGGATTCTATGACCTCCAAAATCCCTTCCCCTCTGGATAAATGACCCCTTGCCCCAGATCCTTAATCCCCCCTCCTCTTCTTCCTTCCTTCCTTTCTGCTCCCATATCTTGCTGCCCAGTCCTAGCCCACACTTCCTTCTTCCCTTTATTATCCCTCCCCCTACATGCCTCAGACCACAGGGGTGCCTTTATTCACAAGGAGCAGAGCTCCGGTTTCTACAGAGCTGAAGGTCTGTGCAGCATTTCCTCCTCTCCCCCATAACCACACGGAGACACAGGTAGCTTGAGCATCATTATCTGTACTTTAGAGGGAAGATAGTGGAGCTAATATTCTTCAGGGAAAGGGGCATTTTGCGGCAATAACAGGAATTGGCCTGGGCGTAGTCAAGAGCCTACCCATGGTACTTAGTTGTCGGAGCTATTTTACCCTGCTATAGGTCCCTGGGCTCCAGCCATCCTACCTTGCCAGGTTCATTTCACATAAACTCCACTTCCACACCGTTTTCCGAGCCAACCAGACTCATGGCTTATCCCAGGGGATACTAGCAGGGATATACTGGGGACCCACCAGAGATCACACCAGCCATGATGTCCAAGACATTAAGGCCTTTATTACAGGGAAGATCCAAGGTGTAAAATGAAACAGGCTCAGTGAAGACCTTGGACAGGGGCAGAGAATGAGGAGGGATTTAGGACCAAGAATGTACTGCCTGGGCCTCAGCTGTCTAAGGAGAGAAAGGAAGTGACTACAAGTGGGTCTTAATTACTAGAGACATTAGCCGGTGGACCCTTGGATTCTGTTGCCTTTCAGACCAGAGTAGGAGGGAGGGAAGTCAGCAATGGCCCTTTCCAGAGACTGGCCACATCCTGGACACTTTAGTTTTTGTTGCCCTATGTAACAGGGCATCCAGGAGAAAATGAAGGAAGAAGACTGGAATTAAAGTAGGAAGCCCATAGTTCAAATCTTAAGCTATGAGTGTGACATATTGTGTAAAACTGGGGGGGTGGGGAGGTGCCAAGTTTGGCCTGGAAGACAAGAGGCATCATGAATCCTGATTGGGGCCAGAGAACGTGGCTGGACTCTGACCAAGTCACTTAATCTATTTGAGCCTCAGTTTCCTCATCAGTAAAATGAGAAGACTGAACTCTATGACCTCAGAGAGCTGCCCTAACTCTAAATTGATGATACTATGGCCATCCTCTTCTCCTCCAGACCAGCAGAGATATCTCCGGCCTCTGAAAGCTTCCACTACTGACTCCACTGATATCTCTTAGCACATTTCTCTCTTCCATTCTGCTTTGTCTTATAGTTCCCTGAGGATGTGCCTTCTCTCCCCTGTAGAGGGAATTAGGGAATCTTTTTCAGATCCTTTTCCTAACTAGCAAATTTTTATTATTTATTTATTTATTTGTTTTGCTGAGGCAATTGGGGTTAAGTGATTTGCCCAGGATCACACAGCTAGGGAATGTTAAGTGTGTGAGACCAAATTTGAACTCAGGTCCTCCTGACTTCAGGGCTGGTGCTCTACCCACTGCGCCATCTAGCTGCCCCTAACTACCACATTTTGAGATAGGTATCTCTTAAATGAAAGAATACAACCCAAGGCAGCTCTGAAAGGAATAAAGGCAGGCTGAGGGAAGGAGTAACAGGACAGAGGGACTTTGGTATTGTGCTGGAGCGGGCTTCCCTCCAAGTGGATTGTGGACTATGAGGTGAGGTCTTCTTGCTCTTGATGAGTCATTGGCCAGTTACAAGAAGGGCTTCTGTGCATAATCTGAGGATTTGGCTGGAACACAGGGGTGTCCCTTGGAGAAACCAATTTGGAAAATGAGATGAACCAGTGCCCAGTGAAACAGCATTTATGAATACTGCTGATGCACTAGGATGAGGTGAAACATTGGGGTAGAGGGTCAGAGGGACTCCCTGCAGACAGCAGAAGGTGAACTTTGAGCAGAGATTTGGAAGCCAGAAAAGGAAAGAGAGTGGCAGACAGAAGGCAGAGGAGACAGCTGGAGTGGGCAAGGGTAGTGTGAGTACCAGGAATGGGTATAGCCTGGGTGAAGGCTCAAGCAGGACTGTTATAGGCAGGAAGTTAGGAGCCTTTGGATGCTCTGCTAATGGAATTGACCTAAACTCAAAGGAGAGTAGATGAGGTATCAGTGAACCCCCACCTCAGGGGCTGTTCTAGGTCAAGATCATCCATACTAGCTCTTGGGCTTATAACTTCCCTTCCCTACAGGAGACAAATCATTTAAATGCTGCTTCCTCCAAGAAGTCGGCCAGCTGGTTACCGAGAAATCCCCTATAACCCTGATTATCCCTATCAGACAACTAGCAGAGCAATAGATAACACCATGGAGTCAGGAAATCCAGAGTTCAAATTCTGCCTCAGATACTTAACAGCTGTGACTCTGGGCAAGTCATTTTAATTTTACTTGAGGTGGCCTCAGTTTCCCTCATCTGGAAAATAAGAATAGTAGCACCTACCTCTCAGGTTCATTGTGAGAACAAAAATGAGTTTCTTTGCAAACCTTCAAGCATTTTATTATTGTAGTTCGGTCATTGTTGACTCTTCATGACCCCAATTGTGGTTTTCTTGACAAAGATACTGGTTTGCCATTTCCTTCTCTGGCTCGTTTGACAGATGAGGAAACTAAGGCAAACAAGGTGAAGCGACTTGCCCAGGCTCACCAGTTAGTAAGTGTCTGAGGCTGGGTTTGAACTCTGGAGGATGTGTCTTCTGGACTCCACCCACTGCATCACCCATCTGCTCCAGGGCAGTCGTTCTCTCACATTTTAGAGATGGGAACTGATTCTCTGAGAAGTTAAAAAACCCCTAGGGAGTTATATCTGCCTTCTGGCTTCCCAGGCTTCTTCCTTCAAGTCTCAGCTAAAGAAGGTTCAGCAAGAAACCTTTACCAATCCTCCTTAAAAGATTAAGTGCTTCCCTTCCGATACTACTTTCCATTTCCCCTTTAGGTTCCTATCTCCTTCATCTCCTTCAGCCCACTTAAGATATAATACCCTTACCTGCAGGTACTCTGCCCAAAAGAGTGTAAATTTTTGATCTCTGAAACCTCGAAAGATATTTTGAGGTTTACGGAGTAGATCTCTTTCTTAGGGATTGTGCCTTAAACCCAACTCACTCTAGCCCTTGTTGATCCACCAACAATAGATCTCGGCCTGGCTTGGGTCCTGAGGGCTCAGGGTGAAAGTAAAAGGCAACTGTTTCTAGTTTTGGCCAGAAACCCTTAGGGTCTTCCCCATTCAGATTGAATTTATTCTTTTTTGACCAGATAAAAGAGGCCATTCTCTATCTCCTTCTTAACCAGCCTAAATCACTAAATGGGTGTTGCCTCTGGCAAACTGATCCTGTTAAAGACCTAAGTTTAAAAAGATCAAGGTTTCCCAATGATCCAGACCTAGCACCAGTCATCCTGATCTATATCTGGCCCCTGGGCCAGATGGCTCTGGAGACAGATGACCGTGTCCAGCCTTCCCTTACTTTAAATCACTTGCATGTCAAGTTATCATTTCCCTGATGTCATGGTCTCTTCCAGAAGGACAAACAACATGGGTATCTTGTATGTATCTAGTCTTTCTCCCCCATTAGTCTGAGAACTAGAGCACAGGAGCTGCTTACAATCTTTTGCCTTTCTTTGTATCCCCAGTGCTTCGCAAAGTGCCGGTCACATAGTAGGAGCTTTCTAAAAGCTCGATTGACTAGTACAAGGGATGAACCTCATTCTGAAGTCCTACGCCTTGGCTTTTCCACCCGTAATTGAATGACCTTGGGCAACGGCTGGCTTCTGGGGGACTTTGTTGCCTCCTTGGTAAACCAAATGAGGGATTTGGACCCGATGACTTCTAAGGGCTATGTTCCAGTACTATAATCCTGTAGTCAGTGAGTAGGAGCACCCAACCCCGACTGCAGAGCACCCGGGACACTGCTCTTTCCACTCTGACCCAGTCTCTGCTGGACACTGACTGTCTCCTGCCGGCAGATCCCAGATCTGAGCAAAATCCCATTCCCACGCAGGTTTAAATAAAATAAAATAAGGCAACGAGCCCAGATCTGCCGGATCCTCTCCCGGAGAGGATGTGAGGGGATGATGGAGGGGGGGGGGCAGCGTGGGGAGCCAGAGCCTGAGCTCCTCTCCTCGTGGAGAGGAAAGGGACTGGAGGAGGGAGCCAGAGCTTCCAGTCTCTCCAGCAACGCCCCTGAAGGAAGTGGTTTCTTCCTCCCGGGGTGGGAGGGAGAATGGGGGGCAGGCGGTCTGCCTCGGGGGCCGGTGACCCGACGAGCAAGGCGATTCGAGCCTCCCTCTTCTCCCCTCCCCCCCAGCGCAGGTTGAGAAGGAGGGGGGAGTAGCCACCCTCTCCCCTCTTCTCTCTCCCATCGGGTGGGGCGGACTTCATTGCTGAGTCACAGTGCGGATGGGCTGGGGCCGGGCCGGGCTTGGGGGCTGGGCTAGCTGCAGTGAGTGGAGAGGATGAGGGGAAAGGGCCCCCCGGGAGAGGCCGGCAGATCCTCCGCCGCAGCCTCGTCTTCCTGCCTCCCGACGCCCGTCCCATCCTGCTCGCCAGCTGCTCGCCGATTGGAAGGGAGGGGGGCAAGGTGGAGCCATCCGCAGCCTGCCTGGCTCGGGATGCAGATGCAGCGACAGGATGGGGGTGGGGAGCTAGGGTGCGGTTAGGGGGATGGACAAATGGACGCGGGGGCCGGAGAAAACTGACAGCTCCTCCTGCAGACCCCTCCACCCCCACCCCAGCATCCGCATCCAATTCAAACACACTGCCCTCAGGGATGGCTGGGGTGGGGCACCGGAAATTAACAATCTCTTTGAGGATCCAATGAGGAGCTATTTGCAA
This sequence comes from Myrmecobius fasciatus, assembly GCA_023553655.1. Lineage (NCBI taxonomy): Eukaryota > Metazoa > Chordata > Mammalia > Dasyuromorphia > Myrmecobiidae > Myrmecobius > Myrmecobius fasciatus. The sequence continues at coordinate 703,544 of JAJPUD010000226.1, read as the reverse complement.
AATAGCTTAGAAGGAGCTTAATAAATGCTAATTCCCATCTTCCCCCTCCCCTCGCTCCCCCACCCCAATCCCCCAAAGCATCCCCACTCCCGCGCTTCTGGATTAGCTGAATCCCCCATCCCCCCACCCCGGGCTGGTTCAGAAAGCTGTAGACCGGAGGGGAAGAAAGGGAAAAAAAGACCTGGGGGGTGGGAAGGGAGCACATGGGCGGAGGTCTCAGGTGGGCTGCAGGCCTTGGAGAAAAGAGAGCTGAGGGAGCGAGGGCTGAACCCCACGGTGGACTCCCCCTCTTGGGGGTGGGGAGAGAGGGGAGGATTGATTCTAATAGCCGCAGGGTTAGGGACCCAAGGGCTAGAGGCTGGATCCCCAGAATGACAATGAGAGATTTTTAACGGAAGACTCAGCCCCACCTTGGAAGAGCTGTCAGTGTGATGGAGATAACAAAGGCTGAGCACCCACTCCGGCTTCTCAGGCCGGGGGATGGAGTTAAGGATTGGGGCTGGGGAGGTCTGCTCTCCAGGACTCGGGGAAGGCTCCAGAGACTCCCCGGGAGATCCGTGTCAAATTTTGCTGCAGAAAAGGCTTCTGGGATGCCAGTGTGGAAGTTCGAGGCAGGCAGGCTTCTGTGGTGTCTCAGGAAGAGCTTTCTAACAATTGGAACTGGAAGGCGCTGCCTTCTCCCGATGCTGTGGGGTGCAATGGCAGGAGCTCTGGGTTCAAATCCCATCCTCTGATGTCTATTACCTTTTTGATCTTGTGAAGCATCAATTGTGAAACTCAGTGTCCTCATCTATTAAATAGAGGGGATCTAGATGCCCTCTGAGGTCCTTTTCAGCCCCATCTATGAGGATTGGAGGGACTAAGGATGTCCTTCTTGATGGGGGTGGGAGGGAGGCGTCTAGCTATGGGAGAGATGCCCACTGGGGGCCAGCACTGGCAACAGTTCCAGCAGCACTAAGATCCCGCGCCCAGCCCTGGGCAGCTGCTTAGAGCCACAATGGAGACAGCGGTGCAGAAGAAGTAATCAGGGGGAGGGCAAGGGGAAAAGCACCCTCTTCTCCACCTGGTCACGTTCCAGATCCCTCAATCCTTTCCCCCCTCACCAGCTGCTCTGATTTGGGAAATCCAGTGGCCCAGCTCCCAGAGAGTAGCTTGTCTTTGGAGCAGGGTGAGAAGGGATCTAGGTTGGTCTGACTCAGGTTCTCCAGCCTTGACAGAGGAATAGGACTCTCCTAGAGAATGATGGTCCAACTCAGGTGGACCCAGATGTTGGACTCACTTTCCTAGGAACCTCCTTGAGGAGGCAGCCTGGTTCGGTGGAAGGAGCATTGTTCTTGAAATTAGAGGGCTGGGTTCCCATTCCCCCTCCAATAGTACCCATGGAACCTTGACCAGTAAGTGATTTCACTCCTTTTGGCCTGTTTTCTTCTGTCAAAATGAAGATTAAATGGCCCCTTGGAGAGAGAAGTCACCTAAGATGGAGCAGAGGGATTCTTCAGAGTTCTAGACCAAGCCCTCCTGGACAATGTTCCTTAGGCTGGGGGGATGGGTAGGGAAGGAACGTTTGTATTAACTAATGGAGACTAGAAGGGAAACCATGGAGAATGGTGAAAGCAGGCTAGAAGGGAAGAGGGAGAGGTCAAATTGGGCCAGTAAAGGGTACTTCTTTCTCCCTTATAGGGCCTGGTAGCAAATGCTCCATTACCCCAGCTGCAACCCTCCCTCCCACTCTCAGCTTGGCCCAAGGCTCTGGAGAGTCAGAGGAACACAATGCAGGACATTGACTCTGGAAACATCTGTATTTCCCAGACTGCAAAGCTCCAAACAATGCTTGGGGGGAGGAGAGGGAGAGGGAAGCTGCAGGAGAAGGATCAGGGAAGGGAGGAGAATGGAGAGAAGAGGAAGTGAAGGGAACAATGAATGGGAAGGGAGCAGAGGGAAGAAGAGGGAAGGGAAGAGAAAGAGAAGTAAAGAGGAAGAAAAAGAGGAAAAAGCAAGGTAGAAGAAAGAGAAAAGCTGGATGAGAAGAGAGATTAGAGGTTAGGGATCAAAGAAGAGGAAGAAGAGGGTTTAAAGGGACAAGAGAAAATCAGAATCAAGGGAGGAGATAGTAAAATAGAGAATGGCCCACTCCCCAGTAGCTCTAACATGCTAATTAGCACTGGTCCCCAAATTTAACCACAATCATCCTCCTCCCTTTCCCATTCTCATCTCCCTTCCCAGGGAATTCAGAAGCAGCCAAGAAGGGGCCATAGAATTGGGAGCATCTTGTCCCTATCCCCTCCAGAACAGGAACCTCTGCATCAAGGATCATTCAGATTTTTTTCATTGAAGATCTCACTGCCTCCTGAAACAGCAACTTTGTGTTTTTGTCAGTAGTGCTAGGAAATATTCCCTTACTTTGTAGTCAAATCTTGCTTTTAAGTAGTTTCTTGGAACTGTTTCTTTTGTATATCCATCATCAAGTCACAAAGTGCTGACTATATCCTGGACCCTGAAACAATGTCTGCCTCCCAAGAGGACCAGTTCTCTCCTTGTGTGTCCTCTTTTCTCGACTGGTCAGTTCATTTAGCCATTTGTTGAGTCTCACATAAAGGAACAAGGAGTTTGGGGAAGGGGTGCTTTTCCTATACCAAGCTGTAGATAACTAAACCTTAATATTGAATTGAATTAGATTGGATTTGATTCGATTCTATTCCTTTCCACTCAATCCAATTCTATTCCATTCTATTGGACAAAAGAATCAGTGAGGTGTGGTAGAGAAGCCAAAAAGACTTAGGTTTGAAGACTTGGGCTAACCTCAGTTCTGATACACTGACTTTGTCACCCTAAAAAAGTCATTTAACTTCTCAGTGATTTAGGTAACTGTTCAAAATGATAATCTCTAGAGAAAGTGCCTATTTGCATTGCTAAAGAAGTTTTCCCACTGAGGAGTTTCACTGAAATCAGATGTTATCCCCAATCCTGTCTATCCATTCAGCACTTATTAAGCACCAACTGTGTCCTGGTACTTGGGGAGTATAAGAACAAAAATGAACTGTCCTTGAAGGAGTGGGGCTGGGATCACTACAGACCAACAAACAGGTACGAAGAAAACGGAGGGAAAGACCCAATAGATATGTTGGCTAATGTAATAGAAAAGGAAAAAGACAAATGTTGGAAGGGGTATGTAAAAATTGGAACACTAATGCATTGGGTTTTTTAAAAAATTCTTTTTTATTTTTATGAAAGCTTTTTATTTGCAAAATATATGCATGGATAATTTTTCAACATTAACTCTTGCAAAACTTTGTGTTCCTCTTCCCTCACTCCCTCCCCTAGATGACAAGTAATCCAATATAATATTAAACATGGTCAAAATATATGCTAAATTCAATATATGCATACATATTTATACAATTATCTTGCTGCTCAAGAAAAATCAGATCAAACAGGAAAAATGAGAAAGAAAATAAAATGCAAGCAAACAACAAAAAGAGTGAAAATGCTATGTTGTGATTCACCCTCAGTTCCCACAATCCTCTCTGGGACCCATACAGATGGCTCTCTTCATCACAAGATCATAGGAACTGGCCTGAATCATCTCATTGTTGAAAAGAGCCACGCCCACCAGAACTGATCATCATATAGTCTTGTTGTTGCCATGTATAATGATCTGGTTCTTCTCATTTCACTCAGCATCAGTTCATGCAAGTCTCTCCAGGACTCTCTGAAATCATCCTGCTGGTCATTTCTTATAGAACAATAATATTCCATAACATTCATATACCATAGTTTATTCAGCCACTCTCCAATTGATAGGCATCCATTCAGTTTCCAGTTTCTTGCCACTACAAAAAGGGCTGCCACAAACATTCTTGCACATATGGGTCCCTTTCCCTCCTTTAAGATCTCTTTTGGGGGGTAGCTAGGTGGCGCAGTGGATAGAGCACCAGCCCCGAAGTCAGGAGCACCTGAGTTCAAATCTGGTCTCAGACACTTAACATTCCCTAGCTGTGTGACCTTGAGCAAGTCACTTAACCTCAATTGTCTAACCAAAAATAAAAAATAAAAATAAGATCTCTTTGGGATATAGTAGTGAGACTGATGGATCAAAGGGCATGCACAATTTTATAGCCTTTTAGGCATAGTTCCAAATTGTGCTCCACAATGGTTGGATCATTTCACAACTCCACCAACAATATACTAATGCATTGTTGATAGGATTGTGAAGTAGTTCAACTATTCTGGAGAACAATTTAGAATAATGTTCAAAGGTCATAAAAATTTGCATACCCTTTGTCCCCGCAGTGACACTACTAGATCTGTATCCCAAAGAAATTGAAAAAAAAAAATTATAGCAGCTTTTTGAGGTTGGGTAGCAAAGAATTGGAAATTGATGGGTATGCATCAACTGGGAAATGGATGAACAAGTTATGGTATATGATTGTCATGGAATACTATTGAGTTATGAGAAATGATGAGCAGAATGGTTCTGAAGAACCTAGGAAGACCTATATGAATTGATGCAAAGTGAAAGGAGCAGAATCAGAAGAACATTGTACATGGTAACAGAAATATTATTTGATGATCAACTGTGAATGACTTAGCTATTCTCAGCAATAAAATGATCCAAGACAATTCCAAAAGACCATGATGAAAAAATGCCATATCTATCTCCACAAAGAAAACTAGTGAACTCTGAATGTAGATTGAAACATACTTTTAAACTTTATTTTTATTGTTTCATTTTGTTTCCTTTTTTTTTGCACAATAGAGCTAATATGGAAATAGGATTTATATAATCTATATATTGCCTGCCTTCTCATGGAAAGAGGGCTAAGAGGGAAGGAAAGAACTGGGATCTCAAAAAAATTTTAAATGATTGCCAAATTTTTTTTACATGTAATTGGGAAATTTTAATGAAACAAATAAAAACAATTTTTAAATAACAGCTTTTTATTTTCAAGTTACATGCAAAGATAGTTTTCAACATTCACCCTTGCAAAACCTTGTGCTCCAAGTTTTTCTCCTTCCTTTCCCCAACCTACTCTCCTAGAAAGCAAGTAATCTAATATATGTTAAACATGTACAAAAGAATATTTTTTTAAAAAGAAAAGAAAATGGCCTGGAGAGACTTACATGAACTGATGCTACGTGAAACGAGCGGAACCAGGAGATCATTATACATGGCAACAACAAGATTATACGATGATCAGTTCTGATAGACGTGGCTCTCTTCAACAACAAGATGATTCAAACCAGTTCCAATTGTTCAGTGATGAGGAAAGCCATCTATATTCAGAGAGAGGACTGTGGGAACTGAATGTAGTTCACAACCTAACATTTTCACACTTTCTTTGAATGTTTGTTTGCATTTTGTTTTCCTTCTCAGGGTTTTTTTTTTTTTTTTTTTTTACCTTTCTAAATCCAATTTTTCTTGTGCAGCAAGATAACTGTATAAATATATACATATATTGGATTTATCATATATTTTAACATAGTTAATATGTATTGGACTACCTGCCATCTAGGGGAGGGGGTGGGGAGAAGGGGGGAAAAATATGGAACAGAAAGCTTTGTAAGGGTCAATGTTGAAAAATTACCCATGCATATGTTTTGCAAATAAAAAGCTTTAATAAAAAAATTTTTAAAAGAAAAGAAAATGGAGATGGGAGGCAGGAGCACCCACACCTGGGTGGGGAGACTGAATCAGGGAATTCTACTAATCCATGATTTGTATACAAGACTGACTGTGCCTTGCCTACAGTTGTGGCAATGGTCCACACAGTGATCATAGATTAGAATGTGAAGGGAGGGACCTCCGATCTCTGATTGGGCTCATTTATTGAGAAGAAAGCTGAGGACTGGGAGGCAGGGGGGGGGGGCCACAGGTGATAAATAGAAGAGTTAAGATTTGAATTCACATCAGGTATTTAGGCTGCCTGGGCAAGGCTGTCCCTGGGAGGAAACTAGGCTCTGTGCCTGTGGAGAGGTGGCTGTCCAGGCTTCCAGATGGTCTGACTCTGTGGTGTAAGCATTCAGGGCACCTGTTCCCCTTTACCCCCCATACACATACACAGACACACATAGACACAGACATGTGTATACAGACAGACAAACAGACACCCGTGTAGACAGACAGACAGACAGACAGACACACACACACACACAAACACAAAATCTTTCCCCACTCACCAGGCCTGGAAAGTGCCTATCTGAAAGGTCCAGCTCAGGCTGGCCACTGGTGAGTAGTAGGTCTTTTTTTAGCCCTGCTCTCAGCAAGACCTCTTTAGAGCATGGACTCCTTAAATAAGAGCTGACGTGGGTCTGGACAAGTCAGCTGGATTATCCAAGCTCTTTTCCCTTCCAGGGGTGGAGGGAGGGGCCCTGGATGCTGCAGGGATGGCAGCTGCTCACTCTCCCCTTACCTCCCCTCCCTTTCCCCAAGTCTCTTCTTTCCTTGGCTAAGACTGGGGGTTAGGAGTGCTAGGAAACCCCACTGGGAGTTACAGAAATGACTCTGGGCTCTGCCCAGAGATGACTGAAACAGAGCTTCTGTCCCCCAAAGGGCTCTGAGCCTCAGTGGAGAGACAACTCACATGCTATAACCCATTAAAGTGACAAAGGAATTGAGGGAAGTTGATGTCACTGAGTCCTACAGCGATTCTGTAAGCCTAACCCAGGAAGACAGCCTGCAGGAGATGGAAGGCTTGTTTCTCCAGTCCAAATCTAGCTTCAGACCCTTATTAGCTGTGTGACCCTAGGCTAGTCACTTCACCCTGTTTACCTTAGTTTCCCATTTGTAAAATGAGCTGGAGAAGGAAATGGCAAATTGTTCCAGAAAGAAAATCCCAAATAGGATCACAAAGAGTTGAACAGGACTGAAACACAGAACAACAAAAGAAGCATTTAGAAGGAAGAACACACCAGTGGAGAGGAGGTAGCTGGGCTGCTGAATTAGCCAATCACACATTATTAAGCACTTGCTAAATACAAGAAGAATGAAACAGTTCCGACCCTCACTGAGTTTCCATTTGAACAGAAAAACAGATGGATGGGTCAGAGAGGCTGGAGCAGGTTGGGTCCAATTCACTAGATCTAAACTGAGCCCAATGAGTCCAACCTTCTCCTTTGATAGATGAGGAAACAGTCTGAGGAGCCTAAGGGAGTTGTCCAAGGCATGGGGCTAGCTTCAGAGAACTTCTGCCTTTAATTCCAGGTCACCATTTTTGCAAAGGGAAAAGGGTTAGAGTGAAAGAGGATCAGCCCATCTCCCCAAGAGAGCCACAGAGCTGTGTGACCTTTCACAACTTGATCTACCTCTCTGGACTAGAAAACAAAGAGGTTGGACTCCGAAGTTTCAAGGTTCCTGGTGTTCTGGGAGGATACAGCTCTCCTCCCCAGTTAACTCTACACAATGAGGCTCCTTTGGATAGACAAGTCCTCCCTCAGGTATCACCTACCTGGGAGGCAGCCTGCCTTTTCCAGCCAGCTGTCAAGATGGGCTGCTACCTGGTGGAATATCAGAGGGTATCTGGGAAAGTTCAATGGCTCCTTCCAAAATACTATTGGAAACTGCACACATTCATTGGATTGGATTGGATATTGGATTACTTGCAGTCTAGGGGATGGGGGAAGTAGGGAGAAAAAATGGAAATATAATGTTTTGCAAGGGTGAATGTTGAAAACTATCTTTGCATGTATTTTGAAAAATAAAAAGCTATTATTCTTTTTTAAATGCTACTAGATCCCTCTGGTCTGAGATTGCCCCCGTGGGGATGAATTCCTTTAGCTTGGGTTAAAGCACATTTACCTATGGAAGCCTTTAATATGAATGGATTTTCTGGTCCTTTCCTCAGAGGATCTTCTAGAGGTCCATCCCCTGCATTCAGCCAATCTGCCAATCAACATATGAAGCACCTACTATCTTCCAGGAATGGTGCTAGGCCCTGGGGATATAAGTCCAAAGCATGTACAGCCCCCAATCCAGTCCAGGGGGCTATCATCATCATCGCTTCCTCCCTTATCTCCCTGCCCATCATCTCTGCCCCATAAATGCATCCTTCAGAAATAATTTTCCTGAAGCTCAAAGCTGACCAGTCATGTCCTTACCCATAAATCTTTCACTGCTTATAGAACCAGATTCATACTCCTTAACTTATTTGAGATCCTTCTTGATCTACCTCCTACTCTCAGCCTTCCCTGGACTCAGAGGCTGGAGCCTGTGTCCTAGCCAAATGAGGCTCCTCAGGTTCAGCCCTTTCTTGGTCTGAGGCCATTGCTTTATCTCAGCATAGTCTTTCTGCAGAACCTCATCCTCCATCTACTGTAATCTTAGTCATCCTTCAGAGGCAGCAGGATGGTAGGCTGTGGTCAAAGTGCTGAGGTTGGAGACAGGAAAATCTGAGTTCAGCTCCTGTCTCTGACACCCACTAGTCATGTAAGTCACTCAGTACCCTGAATGATTTAATAGCTATGTGACCTGGCAAGTCACTGAGCCCCTACCAGCCTCTGTAGAATGAGGGGATGGACTTTATGGCCTCTGAGTTTTCTTCTAGCTCTAAATCTACTGAATGACTTTCAAAACCAAGGTCAAGAGGCACCTCCTCAAGAAAGTCTTCCTTGATCTCCCCGCAGAAAGTGACATCTTTTTTCTCTGAACTACCAGGAAATATTTCTGAACCTCTCCAATGACATATCAGATCTGACCCAAGATTTTACTAATGTGTATAGTTTGGGTAGCTCCTCCCCTGGACTGTGACATCAGCTCTGGGACCCCAAGTCTCACTCAGCTCTGTATCTCCCGAGCCCTTAGAACAAGCCTCTGCTTGAAGGAAACATTCACTGAAAGATGTTTGGCGTTGTGAGTAGTGTTCCATTGAGGAGGAGAAGAAAATAATGATAGAAATGAACCTAAGGAGAAGACCAGGGTGATATCACTAAGGGGCTAGCTAAGGAACTCAGTGGATAGAGAACCTTCCTCTGGGCCAGAAACAACTGTCCTAATTAGCACCTATCAGAAATGAGACGCAGAGCAAGTGACCTGGCCTTCCAGAAATCTTCCCAGCCATCTCTAGAAAACTACACATTGCAGACAAGGTGCTAAACTATATTGGTAGAGGGCTTTCCTCCCTGGGAGCTCCTTCCATGGAGGAAATCAGGTGTCTAGTGTTTAAAAAAAGAGATATAGGGCGCCAATCTGCCTACTCTGCAATTTTGCCCAAGATACATGTTCCCCTCCTACCTAGCCTGGGACATGTGCCCAGAAGAACCTTCTCCTTTGGAGAACCCTACCCAGTGGGCCCTTTCCAGGATGAGATGCAATGGAAAAGCATTTTGGAAAGGGTTGGGGTATGCTAAGCACTGAGAATACAATTAGAAAGTCAAGAGATTTTTGATTCAAATTAGGAGAGACAATAAATCAAAAAGGGTTCGACCTCATATTTAGTTCACAGCAGATGGAAATTGTTGATTGTTCTTAGACAGGAAAAGTAGTAGGAAAAATAACAGCCCAGATGATCTGGAGGAGTCGGGGGGGGGGGGAGGGGAATGGTTGATCTATCAAGAGGATGAAAAGGAAAGCATAGGCTGAGCCCCTGCACACTCACCCTATAGTCTGCCAAGGGATCATAACTTTAGAGTTGGAAGAGACCTCGGGGATCCAACCATCTCCTTTTACAAGCAAAGAAACTGAGGCCTGGAGAAATGGTTTGTTCAAGGTCAAACAGATAAGTTACAGAAGAGGGGTTGACACTCTAAATCCAGCCTGCTTTTCTTCTCTCAAGCAGTTACTTTATGGGTGGCTTTCAAAATGACTTTGGCTTTTTGGTCCACTATTTTTGCATCACCTCCTCTGTCCTCTTCTCCCCTATCTTCCCTTCTATGTGGAGAAAATGAAGAGGGAGGAGGCTTTCGGGACAAGTCCTAATGTGATTACCACACTTGTGACAGTGGGAGACCCCTGTGGAAAGCCATGGAGGTGCATAAAGAGTTGTGATCACTAAGGCATTCATTAAAAATGGTGAGGCTTTCTTGGAGATACCTGAACATGGGATTAATCAGGATCAGAGGCTTGGAGCTGGAGGGGACCTACCTGATTAGTCACCTAGTCCACCCCCTCATTTTCTCAGAAGAGAAAACAGAAACCCAAGGAGAAGTAGCTTCACAAAGTCACAGAAGCAGTAAGAGAAGAGTCATTATTCAAATCCTGGGCTTTGGGTTCCAAACCTGGAGTCTATTCTACTACTACAGGCTACATCTCCTAAGGAGAGAGGAAAATGCAAGATGGAAAGATCCAGATAGGGAGGAGTATGCCCTTGGCCTTGTTCTGCCAGCTGGCTGGCCCATCCTGATCAATGAGAGATCGATAGTTAGGGCAGGCCAGGCTTCAAGGATCAGAGCTGAGCTGTCTCTTCTTTCTGCACAACCCACTAGAGAAATCCCAGGGCCAACCATCCTGTCTCTGCAAAAAGGGTTCTTTGATGGCTCCTGGGGGCTGTGATTGTCCTTGAAAATCCTTGAAGATCTCTTTAGGAATAGAACAATTCCTGGTATAGTGGATAAGCTCAGTAGGACCTGGCCACAAATCTCACCCCTGTTACTTATTATCTGGGTGACCATGCAAAGTCAGAACCTGTTTTCTTTTCTATAAATTGAGGGGGGGTCAGACTTGATGGCTTGAGGTCCTTCCAAGATCTAGGTTTGTAATCAATTAACAAGCCTTAATTAAGCACTTGCTATATGTAAGACATTGTGCCTAAGCACCATAAACATGAAATGGCAAAAAACCAAAAACAACAACAACAAAAAAAACCCTGAACTCAAGAAGCTTACTTTCTAATGAGGGAGACAAACAACATGGAGCAGACAATGTGTAATAGACAATATTAACAGATAATATGTAATAAACAGCATGTAATAGACAGCTCATAATAGATATAATAAACAACATGTAATAGATAATATTAACAGAAAACATGTAATAGATAACATGTAATAAACAGGATGTAATAGGCAACACAATAGATCATAATAAACATCATGTAATAGACAATATTAATAGACAACATGTAATAGATAGTAAGCAATAAACAACATACAACAGACAATATTAACAGACAACACATAATAGACAATGTGTAATAAACAGCATATAATAGACAACACATAATAGATAGTAATAGACAACATGTAATAGAAAATGTGCAATATACAGTATGTAATAGACAACACGTAAAAGATAGTAATAGACAACATGTAAAAGAAGACATATAATAGACAAGATGTAATAGACAATGTGTAATAAACAACATGTAATAGACAGCATGTAATAAGCATAAGTAATAGATAGCATGACAATATTAACAGACAATATTAATAGATAGCATGTAATAGAAAGCAAGCAATAAATAACATGCAATAGATAGCATTAACAGACTATATAATAGACAATGTATAAAAAATAGCATGTAATAGATGACACATAATAGTAATAAATCACATGTAATAGATAATACTAACAATGTGTAACATACAGCATGTAATAGACAACAATAGTAATAGATTGAAATAGACAATATGTAATAGACAACATCAACAGACGACACATAATAGATAATGTGTAATAAACACCATGTAATAGACAATGCATAATAGATAGTAATAGACAGCATGTAATAGGCAACATGTAATAGCACGGGTCCTTGAAAACCTGGGTCTTCCAGCTCCAAAGCCAATACTATAGTACCCTCCTTCCCATTCCCCAGTTTCATCACTGAATCTCATCTTCCTACCACTATGACTGGGGTGCTTTTGGAAATCAAGCATTTCAAAATCTATATTCATATTGACTAGTGCCTAGGTGGCCCTAGCGTGATGCTTGACTCTCTGCCTTTCTATATAGAGTAGCTAGAGGATAGAATGTTGAACTTAGAGTCAGGAAGACTTTACTAGCTGCAAGACCCTGAACAAGTCACTTAACTTGGTCAAGTTTTAGTTTCCTGATTTATAAAATGGGAATAATAATAGCACCTACTTTCCAGGATTACTGTGAGGACTTAAGAAAATGTATTACTGTTAGCCAATAATAATAATAATTTTAAAAGCCCAGAAATCTTCAGCCATCTGCAACCTTGTTGTTCCATGAAAGTCTGAAGGTCCTCTAGACATAAATCTGTCATAAACAAGACCTCTTCTCCTTTTCCCAGTTTCAAAAAGAGGAAGATGCTCTGAGGTATCATCTTGTTCCTACACATCCCCTGGCCCCTGGGAATACCCACCCTTGAGAAGGAATAAGCCCAGGAAATCTTTCAATGACCTCCATATGGCAATGAAGACTTACTCATCAGGCCTTTGAAAGATTCCTCTCTGTTTAGCTCTTCTTAACACTCAAAAAAATTCCTCTGAGGAAACAAAGAGCTGAAATAAATTACAAATGAGCTTCCCTGGCTAATCAATCCTGCTGCTCCTAACCAACCAACAAGCCATTCTGAGGACCTGGGCCAGCTGTGCAGAGCTCAAAACAATACTCTTAAAGCTCCGTATTGGTATGGGCCACTATTATTCAATTCTTCCGACATAATTTCCCAATCTTGTACCAGGCACTGTATTAGACACTGGAGATATAAAAATGAAAACAAGATAGTTTTTGCCCTCAAGGAGCTTATATTTTATTAAAGTTGGGGTGGAGATGGGAGAGCAGGGTATTAGGATTTGAACCCAGAGAAGTATAATACAAAGAATGGAATGATGGGGCAAGTAACAGCTTCCTGATTTGCCAAATAAGAGAATTCCTTCCTAAGAAGGGACCTTCAGTCTATAACCCTATGAGAGATCCAGATAAAGTGCCCTGGGAATATCTGAGGGGGAAGAAACCCTATCTGCTAGAGAGAATGGAGAAAATTTTGCTGAAGAACTAACTCCTGAAATTTAACCTTCTCACATCATAGAGTATAAATTCTAGAGCTGGAAAAATATTTTTTAAGTCAATGAATCTAATCTCTTTTTAGAGAGGAAGAAGTTAAGTGATTTGCTCAGGATCTCAGAGTAGGATCATAGGATCATAGTTTCAGAAGTGAAAGGAACCTTAAAGGTCAACCCATCCAACTCCCTCATTTGACAGATGGGAAAACTGAGGCTGTGATGATCTGCTTTGCCTATGATTGGGGATGAGAGGGATTTTGTGAGATAGAGATGAGGAAGAAATGCATTCTAGTAATGGGCAGCAGCTTTTGCAAGTCCATAGCAAGGTGAAAGGTAAAAGGCAGAGGAGTTGCCTTGTGGCTAGAACTAAGAATGTGGGAAAGGAAAGAGAAAAATACAAAGGAAAGTAAAGTATAAAGATGCATTAAAGATATATGTGGAAGGCCCTGAATGCCAAGCTAAGGAGTTTTGTATTTTCTTATAGAAGCCATAGGAAGGTATTGAAGGGTTTGGAGCAGGGAAGTGACACAGTCAATCACATTACTATTATTCATAGAATCATATAATTTCTCCTTTTCTCTAAATGCTACTCATCTCTTAACTTCTAAGCCTCACTCAAAACCCTCATTCTTTGTTTCCTGTTCTTGTTCAGCCATGTACAACTCTCTATGACCCCATTTGGGGTTTCCTCAGCAAAGATAGTGGAGTAGTTTGCCCTTTCTTTCTCCAGCTCATTTGACAGATGAGGAAAGGGAGGAAATTAAGGTAAAAGCAAGTTATTTTGACTTGTCTAGAGTCTCACAGCTAATAAGTTTCTGAGGTTGGATTTGAACTGGGGAAAATCAATCTTACTGACTGACTTTAGGGTCAGTGCTCACTACCCGCTGTATCACCTCGTTACTCTAACTTTTGGATCACATGAATCAGAATCAATAGTTTGAAAATCCTCTGGGTCTAGAGGAAAAAACCAGGGCCTCTTTGTGCCACACTGAATAAAGAGTCCAGGCTAGAAGACAGGAGACTTATACCCAAATCCTAGCTGTGCCCTATATTAAATTCTCTTTGTATTATATGTTTGTATGTATATGTACGTGTATAATACATTTGTACAAATATGCGTGTATCTTTGTATGTATGAGAGAAAGGGAGAGAAAGAGAGAAGGAGAGAGGGAGAGAAAGAAGGAGGAGAGAGGAAAAGGGGAGAGGGAGAAGGAGAGGGGAGAGAGAGAGAGAGAGAGAGAGAGAGAGAGAGAGAGAGAGAGAGAGAGAGAGAGAGAGAAAGAATTAGTTCCCTCCACTTGAAAAGATGGCCCCTCCAGGCTGTGACATTACAAACTCTAACCCTACTCAATCAATGAGCCTTCTTTGCATGCAAATCTCTTTAACCAATTGCTTTGCTTTGTCCCCAGACTTAAAGAGCTGGTCTTCCTGAGGAAAGAATCTCCCAGTTTGATTCACTTTTTATCCATCTAAGGCAAAGGAAGCTCCTTATAAAACTCCATTTGGGTATTTTCCAGACACCTAGACAGGCACGTGCTCCTTCCTGGCTGGGCTGATGTCACCGCCTGCTGCCTCTGAACAGAGAGAGGCGGACTGACGTGCAGCAGATCAGGTGTGTTCCAGTGAGATCGGAACAGCTCATCCCCTTCTCCTCCCCCAGCACTCTGTCATCCTGAAAAGATGGCCTTTTGTCAGGTAATCTCCTCTCCCACCCAGTTCCTGGTCCCTCCCATCTGTCTCCTAATCCAACTCCCTCATTTTACAGATAAGGAAATTTCAGCCCAAAAAGATAGTGTCACTTGTCCTAGGTCACATAGCTATTAAATGTCTGAGACAAGATTTAAGATTTGAATCCCTATCTTTGGATTATAGATTACTTTGCCTACTAGATTTACCTATGAACACTGGATCTTTAGCCTTAAGACTGGCCAGTAGAATGGAGATCCAAACTCTTACTAAGCTGTTTCCCCTTTCCTCTGTTCCTCTTACCTCTCCTTCCAACCCTTCCCCTCCCTTGTCCATCTTTCTCGACCTCTTGCTTCCCTGCCCAAACACAGAGCTCCCATTGGGGTCCCCCAATTTAGGCTTCCTGCTCTTGACTGGGATTCCTACTTCCCAATCCCTTTCCTCAGTTAAAATCCATTGCTACCACACTTCCCTCCTTCCACTACTTCTTGTCCCATTCCTTCACAAATGACATCATACTAATATTCTAATAGGAGGCACATATGACCTGTACTTCAGATTATAAAACCATTCCAGACCTCCAATGAGAAGAGAGCTTAAGGGTCATCTCATCTAGCCTTCCATCTAGATGCGGCTCAGCCACCCATATTCATCACCAAGCTCTTCCTGAGGCAGTAAATACTAAATTGGAAGGTTTATTGTTAGTAATAACCCACATTTCTATTACACATTAGAGCTTGCAAAGTACTTTCCTCAGATGATTTCATTGGAGCCTCCTACCAGCCCCATGATGTCAGTGTCACTACAGATATCACCCATGAAGAAACTGAGCCTTTGTCACTGTGACTCACTTATCTCTGGAAGGCAGGATCTGAACCCAGTTCCTCCTGATTCCAAGACCAGCACTTTGCCAAATTGCCTCTTTATAGAGAGACCAAGTATTAGAACCCAACACCTTTCTGGTGAATTCTGTTCCCTTGTGCAAATAAACTTAAGCAATAAAAATGGATGAATCAGTTCAGAGGTCAGAGGAGCTTTTGGGGTAAATGCTCTTGGTAATCAATTAACTATGTAAGTATCTCATGTTTTAAATATGGTATGTATGCATAAGACAGAACAAAGTGGGGCCTATTGTACACATAAGTGTTACATATATATGTAATAGGCACAGAGAGAAAGAGACAGAGAAAGAGAGAGAGATATGGAGAGAGAGAAAGAGAGGGAGAGAGAGAAACAGAGAGACAGAAATAAACAAAGACAAAACACAGAGAGACAGAGACTGGCAGAGACACAAACAGACAGAGACAAAGACAGACAGAGGATTTCACCAGTCCTAAAATCATTTACCAGACCTGAGATTTTATTGGTCTAATGAAATCCCAGTAAGGAAACTCCCATTATCTATGAAGGTCAGTCTCTTCACCAGTAATTTATAGCCTCAGGGAATTGTGTGACTGAGCAGTAGGTAACGGAAGCATGGCTTTGAACCCAGGTTCTTCTGAGGCCAGTCCCTGGATCAGTTAAGCCTCTAAGGTCAGCCCCCACCTATTAAGCTATACTATCCCTCATCTATAATCACCATTATCAAATATAACACTTTAAAGTCTGCAAAGTACTTTTCAAAATTTGTCTCATTTTTATGCTCATAAGAACCCTGTGAGATAGTTGCTATTCATAGGTGAGGAAACTGAAGCAGATTAAGTGACTTGTTCAGGGTCACATAGTTCAAAAGGGTATGAGACTTTTAAAACTTTCTAGCTGTGTGACCCTGGGCAAGTCATTTAACGCCAATTGCCTCAGCAAAAAAAAAAAAAAGGGTATGAAACTGATTTGAACTCAGGTCTTTGTTCCTAACTCCAGGTCCATTGCTCTACTCCATTTATCTGCTATGTGAAATAAAATAAATATCTGGATATGCTACTTATCTGTATGTATACATCTGTATATATGTATGTTTATCTGAAGAGCTGTATTGTGTATATGTGTTTATATTTATGTGATGAGAATAATTAGGGCCCTCTCTGAGCTACTGGTCTGGGGCACACCCTCTGCCCCCATTCTCTCATTCTCTTCCCTCCCCCTTGATTTGGATCATGTGCTTGGGTTTCTTGCTGAAGAGCATAAGGCTTATTCAGATTGCATAGGAACTCCCAATAAGGACTTAATCTGACTCATTTAACAAGGACCCCAAGAAAGGAACCAGAGCCCTTGCCTAGCTCTATGGCAGGTACCTCAGTGACCAGATCAGGTATTTCTCCATATTATGCCTATTGCATAAACACATACAATCCAACTCTTCCAAAAATTTTTCTTCTTTTATTGTATTTTTTTTCCTGGTTATACAAGTTCATTGATTTTTTAAAAAAATATACATTTTTTTATGAATCATGTTGGGAGAAAAAAATCAGAGCAAAAGGGAAAACCACAAGAGGAAAAAAAAAACAGAAAAGAAAAAAAGTGAATGTAGCATGTGTTGATTTACATTCAGTCTCCTTACACCAAAAAATTCTAAGACTATCACCCAAACTGATTGTTTTCCCTTGACTCCTGGGGAGGTCACTTAGAGCAACTTCCCACCATGTTCATGTCTTTCTCTCTTCTTCTTTCTTCTTCCTTCTTCTTTTTCTCCTCCTTCTTTTCTTTCTTCCTCTTCCTTCTTCACCTCCTCCTTTTTCTTCATTATTATCTTCTTCATCATATTCATCATCATCTGCTTCTTCATCTTCTCTCTCTCACTCTCCCCACTTCTCATATTTTCCTGGTTGTTCTCTCTCCTTTTCTCCTCCTCCTTTTTTGTCTCTTTCTGTGTCTCAGCCTATGTTTCTCTCTTCCTTCATCCCTCCCTCTCTCCCCACCTCTCATATTTTTCTATTCTTTCCTTCTCTCCTGTTCCTCTCTCCTTCCTTCCATGGCCATACTTTTTCTCCTTTTAAGAAACCCATTGTCATTGTTATCAGCTGATATTTCAAGTACATCTCTTCTGTGCTGAGCACCATAGTTGGAGAAGAGAATCTTTCCAAAAATCCATCTTCTGCTTAAAAAATTTATGTGGTCTAGAGACAAATGAACCTTAGCATAATAACATCTTAGAACTGAGGGAGACAGCAAAGGTCATTTAGCCCAATTCCCTCTTTTTGAGAGAAGAAAACAAATCTGCAGAGGACCCTGACTTGTTGCAAAGTCATAGAGCCATTAGTGTCCAAGGAGGGACCAGGACCCTGGATTCCTGACTCAGCTCGTTCTCTGCTCTTTTCACTACATATAAGAAGAGAACTGGGGGCAGCTTGGTGGTGTTCAGTGAATAAAGCTCTGGCCCTGGAGTTGGGAATGTCTGAATTCAAATCCCACATCACATAGTGTCTGGCCTCTCACTTCCACTACTGGAATATACTCCAATTGGTTTCCCTGCTTTCCAACCCTCCTGACTCCCATGGCATCCTCTGCACCGATACTGAATGGCCTTCCTACTGCTGAAGTCTGTGCCATTCTGCTGCTGAAAGTCTTCACTGGCTGCCCCTTGCTTTGGGAGAAGATGTAAATTCCCTGGCTGTTCAGCAAGTGTCCGGCACAGTTGGGTTTCTTACCACTGTCCAGAGCTCCATATTTGGGCCATCCAAAGCTATAGCTCCCCAGATATCAGCATTTCCCCTTTCTTTATTTACCATGCTCCCCCCATAAGAGTATAAGATCTTTGAGGTTTGTTTGTATCTGTGTAGTCCCAGTGCCCAACACTTCTATGTTGTCATTTAATCTTTTCAGTCATCTGACTCTCCATAATCCCATTTGGGATTTTCTTGGCAAAGATCCTGGAGCAGTTTGCCATTTCCTTCTTCAATTCACTTTATAGATGAGGAAACTGAGGCAGCAAACAGGATGAAATGATTTGTCCAGGATCACACAGCTGGTAAGTTTCTGAGGCTAGATTTGAACTTATAAAGAAAGTTCTTTCTGACTTTAGTCCCAGCATTTTATCCACTGAGCTACCTAGGTGCTACCTAGCTGCTGCCTTTGGCACATGGTAGGTACTTAATAAATGTTTATTGATTGAGTGATAGAAATCTCAGCTGGCTTCCAACTAAGAGATCAGCAGTACCTCTAAGCCCATATGAATTAGTGGGACCCCTGTTTTTAGAATGGGGGTGGTGGTGGAGAGCAAGCCTAAACAGAAAGACATCAGAGGCTCAGTAGTTATTGGAAATCCTTGAATGTATGTCATATCTTGCTCATGGTGGTGTTTGGGGAGGAGGGGGTTCCTCTCTCCCAACCATGGGAAAGATCCTGATTCTGGAATCTGAGGATCTGGGTTGTAATCCCACTTCTGACTTTAACTTCCTGTGTGTTGGTGGGCAAGCCTTTCCCCCTTCCTGGGCCTCAGACTCTCCTGTGGATCGAGAGGGCTGGAATAAATGGCTTCTGAGTCTCCTGGCTCTGGCTCTGGGATCCTGTGACTCTCTGCCCATCCTGCCTCCAAAGCAGGCAAGGGTTTCCCATCTCACTGCATCAGCACCAGCATTCCCATTCGATGACCATGAGGGATTTGAACTCTTGAAACAAGCATTAGTGTTCTTGACTGACTCAGCAAAATAGCCTGGGACTACATGGCTCTTTTCCTGCCTCCTGCCTCCTGCCTCCTGCCTCTCTCACTCCAGGAAGCCCCAAAGACCACTTCTCATCCCCAGAGCCCAGCCCAACTGTTTTCAGCATGGGAAAATTAAGATGTCTCTATCTTCTATGAATTATAACAGATTCTGTCTGTCCCAGGTCCATGTGCAGCCATAATGTCAATAGCCTTGTTCCCATCTCCCCTTTGCCATTTTCACTAGCTGTTCAATTCACGGTGTGAGGTGGAAAGGGACTGAAGAATTCTCATTGTGTTCCAGATGGAAAAGCGGGGCCCAAAGAGGTACAACACTTCCTCAAAGTCACACAGTCGGAGCTAGATTCCAATCTGGGGTTCTTTCCATCCAATACTTCAAGCTGTTCAGAGTAAATGATTTATTTCCTGACTTTGGGAGTGGGGGAAGAGCCCTCACCCTGCATCTTCTTTCTTAGGTAGTAGTGCTTTCCTCCCCCCCTCCATAGATCCCCCAATATCTGGTGGGGGTGTCCAACATTCTTTGGATTGTCTCTACCCTGAGTGAAGTAATTTCTATATGAGTGGAGTGCTTTTTAAGCTATTTTCCCCTCCATCCACCTTCCCTCACTCCCATGCCTCAGGAGGTGAGTCACTTGGCTCAGCACCCTGGTGGTACCCAGAAAGAAATGGAGACTACAAGGGGATTTCTTCCTGTCATTTACTTAGATTCCCAGACATGGGTCCACAGCTGAGTCAGGGACCCTGGCTAGTGGACAGGAGGGCAGGCAGGGTTCCAAGTTTTGTTTTGGCTTGCACTTGCCCACTGCAGACAGTCCTGCTGAAGCAGGGATGGGGCCATGTCCCTACAGGAGTACAGAGAGCACCTCCGATGATTTCTTCCCTCTAACCCTGCCTAAGCCACAGGAGAGGTTGCTTCTGAGCCAATTAAAGAACATTCCAACCACTGGAGGAAGCCAGGAACTGAGTGGATGGGGAAAGGAGAGATTTATGACTGCAAAGGAACGGCAGGACACTAATGTACTCCAGACATCAATAAGAGAGAATGCATTAAAGGTCACTTAGAAGATAGGACCAAGGAAAGCAAGAGCTCTCCAAGGTGTCCAGCTGCAGAAGCCAGTGCCAGGTTACCGTTTAGCTCTCAGGACATTATCCATCTCCTGGGTAGCTGCCAAAGAGCCAGTCTGAGCAAGGGGACATTGAGATTCTGAAGGTCACAGGCCGTGGGAGCAGAGAAAAGTGTTTGAGCCAGGTGGGAAAGAAGGCTGGGTAGAGACTTTAAGGAGAAGCAGCAGCAAGGGCTGGGAGACCTAGAATCATGGCACTGGGGAAGGAGATCATGTAGTCAGTCCCATATCGATTCAGAGATGTGAAGGGACTAACCAAGATCATACCTACAGAGTGAAAGAGAAAGGGTATGAGTATAGCAGGAAAAACACTAGCTTTGAAGTCAATGGACTTGGATTATTGCTAAAACTTATAATAGCTGTGTGACCTCGTGTAAAATGCTTAAAGGAGAAAGATGAATGAGACATCCCACTACTTCTCAGATGGACTATTCTTCCATTTTAATGGAGTGCCTCAGTTTCCCTGGACCTCAGTTTCCTCAGCTGGAAAATGGACTAAATGGCCTCTCAGGTTCCTTACAGCTCTGGAATTATGATTCTACAAATTCAGCCTCTGGGATTTAGATTCTTCAATTGAGAGGTCAATGATAGGTGATATCTATATAACCCTAAAGGTTAATAAAATGCTACAAATACATCTTAAGTCTCATGACACCTGTCACAGTAACCATTATTATCTCCCCTTTGTGGCTGCTCTTTAGTCCTTTCAGGCATGTCTGACTCTTCATAACTCCATTTGGGGTTTTCTTGGCAAAGATACTGGATTATCTTTATACTTTAGATTATATAGTATCTCTATACTTTATACTATGCAATATATTTTTGCTTCAGATTACATAACATCTCTATACTTTATACTATACACTACCTTTATGCTTCAGATTATATAGCAACTCTATACTTTATATGATACAGAATCTTTATGCTTTAGATTATATAGCATCTCTATACTTTATATGATAC
>JAJPUD010000226.1:642022-671185 GCA_023553655.1 Myrmecobius fasciatus | reverse complement strand
CCCTCCCCGCCGCCGCCGTCCCAGCCCGCAGCCCCGTAGCCCCGCAGGAGCCGGCCCGAGCCGTCCCGCGAAGATGGTGGACCGCGAACAACTGGTGCAGAAAGCCCGGCTGGCCGAGCAGGCGGAGCGTTACGACGACATGGCCGCGGCCATGAAGAACGTGAGTGCCCCCTCCCTCTGTCGCGACAGTGCCAGGCCCGACCCGAGCCCTATCGCGACAAGGCCTCGTGTCGCGACAGGGCGAGTGGCCGGCGTGAGGCCTCCATCCCCACCTCTTTTCCTGCTGGGTTGCCAGATTGCTAGGGGGGGTTTCCCCTTTGTGCCCTCCCTGCAGTGTGGGGGGCGTTAGGAGTGGGTGGGGTGGGGCTGGGGGGGGCACCGCGTCCATGCGGTCGCTTTCTGAGGTTCCTCTTTCTCTGCCGGTCTGGGCGGCGCCTCTCCCATTCACTCGCCTGCTTGCTCCCTCCACCACTCCCTTCCCCCCACCCCAGCCCAGGAGGAATTCAGTAGGGGGGGGATCGAGGGGTGGGGTGGGGGGGCTGAAAAATCCTGGATCAGTTGTTAAAAAAAATCCCAATCATTCCAAGATCGACGTGCGTGGCTCCTATTTGCTCAGTTACTTCTTTAAAAATGCCCCCACCTCCTTCCCCTCTCTTCCTGCCTTCGGGGAGGAGAGGTGGGGTCTGGGGGGGCATTTTACCATTTTATCATTTTCTTTTGTCTCGAACGTATCTCCGTTTTTTTTTTTTTTCCCCTCCCCTTAGCCCTGTCAATTGAAACGTGCAGCATTTCCTTTTAAAATAAAGGTTCTGCATCGAGGGAAGTGGTTCAATTTGTGACATTTGCTGTTTCTTTTTTAAATGCAGGCATACAGCTTTTGAAATCCCTATAAGTTAAAAAAAAATCATCTCTCTGATCTGATCTTGCAAACAAAGCGATCGTGGGAGGCAGTATCAAGTCATTCCAGAAGATTCTGCATTTGTCATATTGCAGAGAGGCTAGACTGGGTGGAGGGAGGGAGGGGTTGCTTTAAAGGGGGGAAATGTTTTTTATTTGTTTCGTGAGACAGGTCTGAGCTCTTTTTTTCTCCCTTTAATAAAGAAAAGGCTGGAGTGTGCCCTCCTGCTGATGAAAAGGGAATGCTGATCTTGAAATGTCGCAGCCTGTCTGGTGCACAGATGCCTGCCTATATTGCAGCATTTTCTCAGTAACCTTACATTTATCAGAGGGGGAACATGTCAGCATGCTCGGGGATGGGGGAGGGAGGGAGGGGGCAGGAAGGAAGGATGGAAGGCTTAGAAGGAGACCCAAAGAACCTTGGAAAAATGGCATGACCTGGTGGGTGACTTGGGTGCCTCAGTTTTCCTCATATTTGACCGGCTCCCTTCAGGTATCCTTAACAAATACATAACAAAGGTATACAGTTATATAACCAAGATATTAAAAATACACTGATTTAAAACCAGACGACTGAAGGAATCTAGTATATCATAGAATCCTTCCTTAGTTGGACAACCCCATGGATTGTCAGGATTTCAGGATTACCTTTGTAGGTTGAACTGGATCATTAAAGTAGGCCATGCTAAAACCTTTTATGTTTAGATGTTTTAGAGGAGGATTGTGAGGGGAGAAGCTGCCTTGCCAGAATTAGGTTACAATTGGGGGTGGATGCTCTAATCTGAATTTTGACATCTTATTGGTATCATTGATGGTTTTTAATCTTATATTCAAACCTCAGTTTTTTCTTTTCAGTTCATTAACCCCAGCATTTTAACAGGCATTCATCTTAAAGGGATTTGTCTTGACTGCTCTGTCTTTCCAACCTTCTAACTCTTCCTCATTTGCAGTTTTGCAGGAAAGCTTATGACCTCGCACTCATTGCCTTAGCAACACGGTGATGTCACACATAATGGTACCGAGGCTGCAATGCGCCCAGGTGGTAGGGAGTGTGCGAATGGCCCATGGCCAAGGTAATGCAGAAATGCGATCATACAGGAGCCAAGTGGGATTGAAAATGGGATGGTCTGTACCCCACTGGAGAAAAATGAAATTTGGTATAGGATTTATGATCGGTGGTTCTCCTGTCTGGAATATTTGTACGGTATCTCTTTGCCTTTAGACATACTAATCAGTGACCTCCAGATGTATATTGGGACTAATCATCTTTCTATTTTTAATATCATCTCTAGCCATTTTGTAGGATCACAAACGGAATACAAATGGCAATTGATGAGTAAGCTAATAATTGAAATTCATGGCATATTTATACCACATTTGGATATAGTTTTAAACAAAAATTTCTCCTGAAAATGAACTTTATAGAAGTTTGGAAAAGGATGGGTTTATACCTGGATCTTGTGGTAGTAAAAGAGCTCAATCATCAAATCATGGGGTGTCTGCTTGAATAATGGGAATGGAATAGAAGATTGAGCAGCAGCCTAAAACCTTTGGAAGACCAATATTCAAATCTCACCTCCTTAGAGAGTGTGACTTAAAGCAGCCTTGTGGCTCAGTTGATACAAAGCCAGGCCTAGAGTTGGGAAGACCAGAGTTCAGATTGTGCCTTAGACTCTTAGTGGCTGTGTAACCTTACTTGCTTTAGAATGGGGGGGAGGGAGCATGGAACAAAACCAAAGGAAACGCATGATTTCCTGGCAAGTCACTTAACTTCTGTTTGCCTCAGTTTCCTTTTCTTAAAATGGGGATAATAAAGAGTTGTTACAGAAATCAAATGAGAGAACTGCCAAATTCAGCAGCACTATGCTTGGCACATAATAAGCAAATGTTATATAAATGTTAGCTGTCATCCTTAATGGAAGAGTTTCTGAACTTTTCTTCTGAACCCTCCACTAGTACTGGCTACCGTTTCTAGCTGTCACGGTTGAGTGTCATTCTGCCTGAGTTATCTTGCCCCTACTACTTAGGTACTTAAAGCAGCAGTGGTTGTATGTGGGTGTCTCAAAGGAAAATTATGAAATATCTGAGAATGATAAAAATTGATAGGTCTTTTCCCCCAAATGTTATTCTAGAATTTAAATGGATGTCATTTTTCTTTTTTTTTTTTTAAAGAGCACCTTACTGTTTCTCATGTCCTAGACTATACTTTTTTTATACTTGGGTTTTGAGATAGTTTGCTAAGAAGTTAATATTTCTAAGTTGGCTACTAGTACTTGAAACTGCCTTGGGAAAGGAAAGGAGTCTCTATATGAGTGACAATTAAAACCTTCACTATCTTAACCTATTATATTTCACAAGAGATTTGGAAATTTCCCTGGTTTTAAAGAAATCACCTTCCCAGTAAAATTGATAATTATTGATAATTAGGAATTTTTATATGTTAAATTTGTTTTTTTGTTTTTTTAAACTGCTGTGTATTCCAGGATGGCTGGATCAATAGCCATTATCACTAATGGAGTAATAATACCTCTGCAGGCTTTTCAGAGGTGGCTGTCTGCCAACCCTTATTTCAAGTGATGGGAATTCTTCCCTCTTGGGACCGTGGAGTTCCATAGTTGATTGGAGAACCACTATGGGGTAGCACACCCAGAGTCAGGAGAGACCTGCACTCAGTACAGTGCCTGGAACTTTGTAGGTGCTTAATAAATATTGATTGATTGCCTGAATTGCTAATTTCATTAATTGGACCATGAGTACAATTTAATTTCTCTGGACTTAAGGAAAAAAACTGTACCCACATCAGAGAAAGGTTGATGGTGAGAATAGAGTGATATTTATGGGGCTTGTTCTGTAAATTAGTCAACCTTAAGGTCCCTGTCTCCTTGATAATCTAGATCTTATTCAGCTCATCTTTTTTTTTAAGCCTTAAGTGAAATTTTTAAATGGGAGAACCAGCGCAGGAAGATCCTCTACTTACATCTGAAATTTTCTGAAGCTGTTCTACTGAGTATCCCTAGAGTTTAGCCTAGGATTATGGTCAGATTTCAGGGGATAGCGTGCTGGATCAAAATTTAACCTCAGACAGTTTCTGACTCTGATCATGGGCAAATCAAGTATCCTCTTTGCCTCAGTTTTCTCATCTGAAAATGTGGGTGGAGATAGTTATAATACCCCCCACACCAGTGTGTGTGTGTGTGTGTGTGTGTGTGTGTGTGTTATAAGGATATTTGGAAGTGCTTCGCAATTTTTAAAGTTTTCTATAATGCTAGCATATTTTAGAAGTAGTTTCAAATCAGTCAAATTCTGGATTTATGCCAAAGGATAAAAATTTCTAGCTTTCTATCCTATGAATCCAGTAGGATGCCAGATGTTCCTATTGTCCAGAGAGGAAATATACTTACAGCAAATAGGGATATATTGATAATATGTTAAACATTGATGGTTGTAAGCATTGAGCCAGATGAAAACCTATATCCTGGCTCTGCTTGGTTTGCATATCAATCAAACATTAAGTACCTACTGTGTGCCAGACATTGTGCAAAGTGCTGGATTTCTGTTTAAAAGATGCTATTCAGCACCCAGAAACCACACCACGTTCACCCAGTTAAATTCTTTGGAATATGATTCCAAGCCTAAGTGTACTGTCCCACTAAGTCAAGGTTTGTGAAAGAGGGAGGAGCCTTCTCCAATGTATTGAAAAGCTCTTCCCATCTCTAAGGAAGCATTTCTTTCCAGTTCTATTTGAATGTTCCTTAATGGATGCCCTACTGTCTGGAAATATGAGGATTCAAAAAAGAATATTGCACTTGGATTCTCTCAGGTTGGAACAGAATTTTTTTCTCCAGAAACGGAATATTAATGTTGTTTAGCAGACTTTTAATGAAAAGTACAAATACCCCATCTCACTAGCGATTCTTCCTTTCCTGTCCTCTTTGTAAAACTTTCTCCATAAGACAAGCTAGAGTGTGACCATCCTGTTTTTCTGCTTGTACCTTTGAAGTGTGGAAACATCCTTGGTGGATGCAGATCACTCTATCTTTTGTAACTTAAAGAGTTGCCTGGGTTATTCAGAGGCTGAGTAAACTACCATGGTGACATAAGGCAGTGTGTGTCACTGGTTGGATTGGAACTCAGACCTTCCTTTCTTAAGTTATGTTACAGAAAACTTGGCAGATGTGCATCAATGATGAAATTGTCCATCTTGACCTTTACTCCTGTCCCCCCCCAAACAGCACTAACCAGAAAACAAATAGTCCAGAACTTAAGCAAGACACTTACTTCTGGTTGCCTTATGGCTTTTTATTTGATTTCTAGAATCTTACTATGTTCTGTAATTAAGGCTGTGAACAGAGGTACAAAGGTCACAATATGCTTTCAGTGTAAAGACAAATACTTTGTTTAAAGCTACTAGCTTTTACACTCCTGCTGCTGCCAAAGTGCTTGCCATCGAACTGTGATGAGATATTTGTTCTTTGAATAGAAATGAGCCATTTTGTGCCAGTCATGGAAT
This sequence comes from Myrmecobius fasciatus, assembly GCA_023553655.1. Taxonomy (NCBI): domain Eukaryota; kingdom Metazoa; phylum Chordata; class Mammalia; order Dasyuromorphia; family Myrmecobiidae; genus Myrmecobius; species Myrmecobius fasciatus. The sequence continues at coordinate 665,778 of JAJPUD010000226.1, read as the reverse complement.
TGTGTGGAGCTTCAATAGGAGTCTTTTGCCGGTTGTTGCTTGGTTTTCGGTTTTTTTTAGAGATATTCTTGCAATAACTTTTCAGCACAAGTGAGCACACTTATATGTATGTGTGCATTTCACTTGTGAGTCTTCCATAAGCAGATTTTTTTTTTTGTCTGGATTGAACATTGGTTTTATGGATGGTATGATTTCTGATCATATATAGACAAGTGGGGCACAAAGTTTATATACAGCTCTTTTAAAGGAAAAAGAATTTTTTTTTACTTAAACATTTTTGCCATCAAAACAAACAAATCATTAGTCTTCCCCCTTTTGTCCTCTAGAATAGTAGTCTCTGAGCTTGAGGAGGAGGACCAAGTGTGATGTGAATTGTCCTTTCATCTCCAGTAATTCTGTCACTAGGAGAACTGTTATCAGGGCTGGGAATATGACAGTGATCACAGTGGGCAGCTGGCAGTGAAGGAGGGACAGTTAAAGAGCACCCCCCCCCCCAAAAAAAAAAAAACAGCTGAGTGTGGAAAGGCAGCTGCAGTAGGCCAGCAAGAAGGCAGCAACAGGATTTAAACCTGATCTAGTATAGGGCTTGAGGAAAGGAATTATGGTGGCTAAAATTTGCTTAGTTGGAGTTCTGTTCTCTTGAGAGGAATGATGACTATGTCACTAGGACTTGTAGCAAGAATCTCAATCCAGGAAATACCTGCCTGTGGGACCAGGACTTCGATCCAGAAAGAAATTCATTTCTAAAAAGAAATTCTAGGATGGTATGAACCTCTCCCTTTATAGCAATTCAGCATCTCAGCCAAAAGGTAATGAATGAATAATTATCATGCCTCAACAGGGAAGGCCCAGCCTGGGTCAGCAGAAGTGCAAGTATAACCCCTCTATACGCCACCAGTGGACTTTGATATAGATATGTTCGGTGCTCATAGTTCCTGGAGTTTAAGAGAATAAATCAAGGGAAGGGCAGGGAGCCATTAGGAGAATTGGGAAAGTATCAATTCAAGGGTGGATGGGGGAGGGAAGGAAATACCTGGGGTATTTGGAATTATGGAGAAGACTGGCTACAAAATTTGGGAAACAACAGCTTTGGAGAGAGGAGTATTCTTGTGTGTTGAAGTTGGACATTTTAGTTACCTGTTGCAGGACTAGACTGACCTATTAAGTGTTTATGCTAATTTTGTGTTTCTGTGTTGGTCCTAGACCAGTGAGATTCTCCTACTGTTTTAAACACACTGAAAGCTTTTTGTCTTGTTTCCTCTCCCTCTAGTCTCCCCACTGCAGAAGGAAAGGGGAGATAGGCCAAATAAAGGTCTTTGCATAAAGATTGCTTCCTTAATACGTTTACAGAGGGAATGGCTGGATCCAAAAACATTGATCAGTTAATACGATGGGGAGAAACGTAAAGTCCCATTGGGATTGAAAAAATCAATGTCCCCAAACATAAGATGATTTTTTTTATTGTCATTGTCTGAACAAGGTCTGGGAGTTTGAGGGTGCTGCTGTGGAGCCGTTTCAATTAGATCTGACTCTTCATGACTCATTTGGGGTTTCCTTGACCATTTCCTTTAACTCGTCTATGTGACTTTCCCAGAATCATACATTGGGTCTGACCCTTCCTGACTACAGACCTGGTCTGCTACAGTACTACCCAGCTTCCCTTTAGTGTATTACAGTATCAGTCAGATGAGCCAGTTGTAGCCTGTGGGAGTGGGGAATGGCCAAACAAAGCTATTGCAATCTAGGGTTATAGATATAAAATGGTAAGTTCCAGGAATAATGAGGTGACACAGGGACTCCTGTGTTCTCTGATCAAGCCATGTGTGGAGAAGAATGTATGGTCTGGGGCACCGTGATTGGTTTAGGAAGGCCATTGATGAGGGGAAGATAGCAACCAGCCTAGCAGGGGGCCAGGACTTGCATTCATTGGAGGATTGGTTGGAAAGGAAGTCTGGGGGTTTGGGATCTGGAAGACTATTAGGTTTTTCAAAGAAAAGCCAGTAGAGCTATCAAAAAACGGATTGGCCTGTCTCTGAAGTACAGCATATTCCTTCATGGGAGTCTTTCAGCAGAGGTAGGGCCACATTCATGAGAATGAGCAGTAACATTCTGATTAGTGATACCTCTTCCAGCTCTGATGACCCCCCCCCCCCCCAGCAATAATGAAGAGACCCTAGCCGGAAGTGGATAGGGGTAAAAGCTGAGGGGAAAGGCTCTCCATGCTTGTCTTTTTTTGATTTCTTAGCTGACATGATTGAAAAGGGGAGGGGTATGGATTCCTAATTGGCCACCTTTAAAAACTCATTTCTAGCTGGGAGAAAAGGAGCTGTTTTCTTAGTCTCAGGTGACTGGAGAAGGGCCTTCATTTTCGAGGACAGCCCCTTCATCTTGATTGGCATCAGAACCTTTGGGGGGGCCTCGAGGTTGAAGAGCTGAGGAGGAAGTGTTGTAATGGCTTAATCAACAAGAAGCCAGTTTAGTTGCAGTGTGGGTTTAATTTGCATTTTTGGGACTTGGACCCATTGCTTTAGCATTGAAAAACTGGATGATTTCCACATGAATCAAGTCTTCTGGAGACTTCAGAAACAGTTTAGCTCTTTATAATCATTTATCACCTCGATAAAATAAGGCTACATATAGAAAAGGGGCTAATCTTGTGATCTAAGGGAGCTTACCAAAAACTGAAGTTATCTGTATCATTAATGCCCATTTTAGATGCTAGATTTTTAAAACTCAAATAGTATCAGGTGGGAATTGAACTCAAAACAAAGATGGTATTTCAGGGAGTCCAGATAAGAGAAGATATTGATGGTTGGCTCCCTCTTTGGATAGGAACTGTTTCTATAGTTGCCTTTTCCATGTCTTTGAAAGTATCACGTTCTCTTTCTGAATGTTTAACATCTGATCAGACGATGCCAGTAATTTTGGAGATGAGAGGAATATCATTTTTATCACCATTTAACTATCAGAATTGTAGAGGGGGGAAAAAAAAACAAAACATGGCCATGGAATAGAAGTGGACCCAAAGAATATCCAATAGCTTTGTTTGGCCGTTCCCCACTCCCACAGGCAACAACTGGCTCATCTGACTTGATACTGTAATACACTAAAGGGAAGCTGGGTAGTACTATAGCAGACCAGGTCTGCAGTCAGGAAGGGTCAGACCCAATGTATGATTCTGGGCAAGTCACATAGACGAGCTAAAGGAAATGGTCAAGGAAAGGTAGTCATCAGTTAAGCTCTTTAAGTGAATCCCATTAGATGAACCAAATTCATGATAATATAATAATTAAAGAATCTATGACCCCTTGTAGGCCAGGTTATCCCCTTCTGGGTGCCTCTGCAGGAACTTGGATGACTTCCTGTTTTCCTCTCTGAGAAAATATCTGGGAGTCAAACCCCTGGTAACCAGTCTTTATGTAAGCTAGTCTAAGTGACAAATGTGGCTGTACATTTCATTCAGTTGTTCCCTTTACAGGACTTCTCAGCACTTGGGTAATTGGCTACCTCCATTCAATATGAGGCAGAGGGGAAGAAATCAAGATGTATAAAGCAGGGTCAGAAATTGGTTTTCCTAGAGGACTGCTACCCAAGTACTTCTAAACAAGTGATAAAATATCTTTTTTGATTAAAATTTAAGAGCATCTCCTAGGAATAGGAATTATTCTGCAATAAACTACTTGAAAATTTGACAGTGTTGTGTCATATTTTCAGATCTTTTATAACACAATTGTTCTTGTAATATTTCTCTTTATAATCTGGAGTGTGTTTTTATGTCCCACATGTTGCTTCTAAAAAAAATTACCTCGTTAAAAGCTAACTGGTTTTTCCTAGTTTAGTCTTTTTCCTAGATATTTCTTTTTACTATTTTGACTTGGACTTCTTGTGGTGCTTTTTGATTTGTTCTATTTCTTTAGCAGTCACCAGTACTACTCTTTATAATTACTAAACTGCCTTTTGTTTATTCAGTCATTTCTTAGGTTGACAATTAACCAGTGCTCCTGGGTTGGAGGAGTAAATAAATGCAGATCTTGTGAATGACTTATGTGTAGCTATTTTAGAAGTCTTCTAGATAGTATCTTTTAGATGAGTTCTGTAACTTCCAAGGGAAGCGTTTTGGAACAGTTTCTTGAATTTCAAAACAATTTGGTCATTATAGTCCTAAATTCTCATACATGGTCACTTAAAGTGCATATTTTGTGGACACTTGTCCTTAATTGAGGTTGTATCAGTTTACTAATTGATGAATTTTATTTTGGTGGGTGTTTTCTTTACATCAAAGCATGGGAAATTATCTAATTACATTTCATTGGTGGAACTGAGAGTACTAGGTCCTCTAGACAAAGTGGTATATACTTAAAAATTTCCTCTTAGTGTACACTCTCATAATGTAAATTAGTGTTGTTATGTATTGTACTGCTAAATAATTGTTTTGTGGCCACTTTCTTGTTCTCAATGGCTACATAGGTGATTCAATAATAGTAGACTAAATTCTGACAAAATTTTCATATTAATATCTGATACCATCTTAGGTAATCATTTACAACTAATGCCTGCATTGTACTAGAATTGATTTGTCTCTCCTCCACCCAAGGACAAGGATTAAGTTAATTAGAGCATGAGTTTTCTGATCTCTTTATTTTTGCTTTCCTGTGCTCTCCCTAATGAATGATTTAATTTCATTCTTGGAAAATTGATTCAGCAATCAATCAACAAGCACATATTAAGTACTTTGCAGATGCTAGGCACTGGTTGATCAAAAATGCCCTCAGGGAACTTACATTTTACTATTAGAAGGGTACAGTCTGTACACTAAATAAATAAAAAATGTGTAATAATTTAATAGACCATAGAATTTTTGTTTACAATTTTTAGAGCAGAAATTGTTCCTTTTCAAGATAGAAACTAAGATGAATCTTGGCATGCCCCAGAAGGAAATTATTTTGTGCAACTTTACATTTATTTCCAGCAAAAAAGTTCGGGTTCTGTTGTGTTTTAATTTTAATGGACCAAACACCCAGTATGTATCTTCCTTTATGTTCATGGTTGGATGGTTGGAGCAACAAGGTGTTTTTATTTAAAGGTATTATAAATAGCTTTATAGTGGTTCTCTGGCCTCCTGATTGTGGTTGCTGGTGTCAGTTGCACATTTTGTCTCATTACCCCTTTCTGTAGAGCTAATTCCAACTGTCTTATGAAATTGATTTTACCCTGAGCCTTAGGTTCTTTTCCCTTATTCAAAGGGAATACTTGAAAAAAGGACCAAATAGGTAACATGAGAATGTTCCCATTTTACTTATAAGGAAAATATGAACTCCTAGAGAACGGGAGGGCAGTCAGGATATGTAGATTCTTAACATTGATTTGCAGTGCTGTTCATTTACTTCACTATAAAATGTTTGTGATTGTGATGAAAGGAGTTCTGGGATAGAAGTCAGGAAATTTGGGTCCCTGCCCTGGCTGTACTCCAAGAAAGGCTGGATATCATTAATTGGCCTTTATAATGAGCAGTTAATAGACATTAGTCATCATGATTAGGAACCTAATATCTGTATATATGTATGTTTGTATTACTTTTTAAATGATTTAGTCTTAATAGCCTTAATACTTTGAGCATGAGCACCCTTTTCACTTTCAACATCAAGAAATACATAATGTCCAAAAACTCCTGTGGAGTTTGTGTTATAGTATCTACCTACATTTGAAAAATACTTTTAATACTTAGAGGTGTGACATTTAGTTTATAGTGGGTATGCTTGCTTGCCCACATATAATTATTTAATTAAAAACCTGGCAGTCTCTGAAATTCATGGACTCATTAGGAGTAGCTCCCTAGTAACCTAATGATGAGCAATGGTCCAGGCCCTCTGCTTGTTTGATGGGGAACCTTAGGCCAAGTGAAATGACTTGTTCACATTCAAAAGCAGTGGCACAGCAAGAGCAGAAACATCTTAAATCTGTTGTCAGGTCAGGAGCCCTTTCTGGTAAACCCCAGTAAATCTCTTTTGAAGGTGTATTGAAGGTGGGCTTTTTTCCTTAACTTTTCCACAACAGTCTGATCCCCTTGCTTTCCTTTTACTCTCCTTTCTGCATGAGTCTTCATCCCTAGTCCTGGATCTCTGTTAAGCTGTCCCCCTCCCACTTAGGTGTCCCACCTGCCCCTCAGACTCCACATGTTTGAAACTGAACAATCTTTCATTTCCAATACCTCATCCTGTTGGCTTCTTTATTTTTCAGCAGTGTTAGCCATCTTTGGACCCTTACTATAGCTTTCTCTTAATGTAGTAGTCTATATTCCATAAGTAGTCATCTATCATATTAATTTATCTTTCTCCCACCTCATTTCCACCAAACTTGATTGGCTATTGTAGCAACCTCCTAATTGATCCCTCTCGTAGCACAAATTCATCCTTCCTGTTGTCTGCTGAATGTATTATGTGCCAGACACTGGAGATGCAGTGACAAAAAACATAGTCCCTGCCCTCAGGACATTTATGTTCTATTGGGTGGGTAGTGGGAGTGGAGAAATAAATATTGGTAGTGGTTTTGTGGGAGCTGGAAAGGATCTTAGACACTCTCTAGTCCAGAACTTCTTCCCCTTTTTTGTGTCAGAGACAGCCAGACTAGTGAAGTCTATGGACCCATTCTCTATCATTTTTATTTTTGTTTTTCCCTCATAATAATATGTATTTTTTTTCAATTACATATAAAGATTGTTTTCAATATTGGCTTTTGTAAGATTTTTGTGTTGCAAAGTTTTCTTCCCTTTCTTTCCCCTTCCCCAAGACACAGAAGAGTCAGGCCTAGGTTGTGAAAGGAGAATGAGAACAAAAGGGAAAAACCATGAGAAAGAAAAAACAAAAAAAGAATAATCTTTGATCTGCTTCAGACTCTATGGTCCTTTCTTTGGATGTGGATAGCATTTTCCATCATGATTTTAAGTGGGATTGTATTGCTGAGAAGAGCTACGTTGTAGTTTTGTAGTTGATCATCATACATTGTTGTTGTTTTGATGTATAGTGTTCTGCTTGCTTCATTCAGCATCAGTTCAGATAAGTCTTTCTAGGCTTTTCTGAAATCTATTTGCTCGATATTTCTTGTTGAATAATAGTTTTCCGTTACATTCATTCACCATAACTTGTTCAGCCATTCCCCAATTGATGATCATTTCCTCAATTTCCAGTTCTTTGCAACCACAAAAAGAGCTGTTATAAATATTTTTGTATATATGGGTTCTTTTCTCTATTTTATGATCTCTTTGGAGGACAGACCTAGTAGTGGCAGGGCTGGATCCAAGGGTATGCACAATTTCATTGCCCTTTAGTCTTAGTTCCAAATTGCTCTCTTGAGTAGTTGGATCTGTTCACAATTCCACTAATAATGCTTTATTTAGTGCAGTATGATAGTTTTAAATGCAGTGAATTATAAGGGAAACAAATTGCTGAATGTGGATATCGTAATACTTTTTTTTGCTGAGGCAACTGGGATTAAGTGACTTGCCCAGAGTCACACAGCCAGGAAGTGTTAAGTGAATGAGACCAGATTTGAATTTAGGCCCTCCTGAATTCAGGGCTGGTACTCTATCTACTGCGCCACAAACCATTGTTGTATCACATTGTCTCCTTAGTATGTGTCCTTAGTTATACATGCTGTGAAAGAGACATGAAAACATGTCACAAGCACAGAATTTTAAACAATAATAACATACTTTCACAGGAGCCTATGTAGAATCTCCATCAACTAAGTCTAAAAGAGATGATCTGGCTAGCTATTCTTCAAATGGAAGGGGTATTATTAGTCAACAAACCCAATATGAATCAATAGTGTGATGGAATATCTCCCTTCCCCCCAAAACTAATTCATCCTTTTAGCTAGTGTTATTTTAGCTTCTCAGTCCTCTGGAGTGCTCTGTTCTGGCTTCTCATTGTGGAGGGCATTTAGGGTTAGAGCAGCTTTGATAAGGGGACAATATTGAAGTTATGTTTCGTAAAGACTGCTGCAAGGACCCAACTCAGGATGAGTTAGCTTAGCTTAACAACAACTTAAGAGCTGCATTTTTATTTATTTATTTTTTAAGATCACTCTAGGTAAGATTGACTTGACTAGAGAGCCTGATGGCCCCAAGGATGAAAGTAGGGAGGGTGACTAGGATTTGCAGAGGATAGGTATCAGCTCCATCTTTGGAAGAACCTTTCACAGGGAGAGTTGGCCACATGTTGACAGAGCCTTCTCAAAGCAGGCCCATCTGTTTTCTGCTGTGGGTACTAGAGCTCTCGAAGCAAATGCTCAATGTATATGTGTTGGGCCTCTAGAGAGCAGATCTCTGTATCTAACTTTAGACAGTCTAGAAGGGCCTCTGGATCATATCTCTTCAGATTACTCTAATCTTACGTGGGAATCAAAATCTTGATGTATGTCTTCTGGCAGCTGAGTTAAAAAGATTAGGAAAAATGTATTCATTGCTAAAATAAAAAATGAAAATGTCTTCCAGGAGCAGCAAATTTTCCTTGAAGAGACAACTCTTAGCCAAGATCTATTCACCTTTGTTACCTATTTGCATGCTGCATATATGATGATAGCAGAGCAGTTTATTAATAAATTGTTGGTGTTAATAGAGAGATTGATTCTCCTTTCCTCATACCCTTTTTTCTTTGGCACCTTTTACCCATTAAGTGAAATTTGAACGTGAGCTAGGATTGTGTATATCTCAGAATTGGAGCCAATTGAGCGAATTCTTGAACTAGAATTATTATTATTAATAATAATAATAATAATAATAATTATTATTATTATTATATAATTATAATTATAGCAAAAAACCGCTGGGGAATAAAAACCTTGTACTTTTTCTACATTTCTTGCTAAACTCCCAGGCAGTGGTAAATTGTGGTGATATGTTCAAAAGTTATAGACTTTATTTGAATTAAAAACAGGTTTTGTTCATTGTTTTAAAACGTGAATATCCCCCCCCCCCAAAAAAAAAATACACTTTACCTTCCATTCAAGTGACTTAACTTATCCCAAATTAATAGATGTTAAGTCTCTTGTTTAATGGCTGAATGACATAGTTCTGTGTTTCGAAATTAAAGGAACTTGTGTCTGGACTTTTATTGGCAGGGAAATATCTTTGGGGATTTTCCGAATGTGACTGAGTTACTAGATCTAAAGGTAATGGTATTATTTCATAATGTTGCAGTTTAAAGCTTGAGAATTAGTAAAAACATTCGTCTTTTAAGTGCAGATTGTTAACTTTTGACTGCCTCTGAAGAAATCCTTATTTGGTGAAGGCCTTATGATATATAGTGGTGAGGCAATTGGGGCTTTAAATAGTTTTTGGCCCTTCAAATAAGGGCAGCATGATTTAGGGAAAGGGCCAGAACTTAATCTTGGTAGTCTTGAGCACCCAAGGTTCATGTTGCAGTGAAAGAGATATTATAGCAAGGAGTGCTGTGTTTAGTAATCTTGTGTGCTTTCCAGACCTATATAGTCAATGATCAAGTAAAGTCATTCACAAGTGTTAGGAATATATTGCAATAAATTTATCTAGTTAAAAAACGCTTTTGAGTATGAATTTTATGCAGTATTTTGTCTTAATAAACTTGTTTATTGTTTTAATTGTTTAACAAAGGGCTACTTTACTAGTAAATTTCATCTGTCAGTCATGAATAATGTGATTTTAATAGCATAGCATTAATGCCCATTGCCCTTCTCCTCTTCTCCCCATTTCCAAGTATGACAGATCTTTTTTAGTGGTAGGAATTGGACTGTATAAAGGTTGTGTTCCAGAGTTTTCAGAGTAGGGTGGGATCAAAGTGATTTTCACAGACTTATCTAATAATTGTAGATGGGATTCTAAGTAGTTAGTCTGGGGATTTGTGGGCTCTATAGGGTGTGGCCAGATTGTTTTTTTTTTTTTTTAAAGTTTCTCCTACCCACAAAACAGAAGAGTTTGCACATCATTATGACGGAAGGTAGCCCAGAAGAGAAAACTTTGTGCTAGTGATGTTATTGAAACTAAGTTCACAAAATTGTGTAAACTGGATTAAGGGCGTATGAGTGTTGTTAGATGCTAGTAAAACCTTGTATAGTATAATAAAGCTCTGCTATTTCATGAATGAAGCCAAAGATCTAAGTCAGCCTCATGTCCCTTCCGAGGTAATGTGTGTGTATGCATGCACATGTATTCAAGGCACTTATTGGAACATGAAAATGGCAATGTAGAGAAGTAGAAGATGACTTAAGAGCTGTTAACTTTTTTTTTCCTTTTTTTTACTGTTGACTTTCTTAATTTGGCTCTAAATTTGCTTTGTCATCTTTGTCCCAGAAATCAGTTTTTGCATATATTGCTCTTTGGAGCTTTAACTGGGTGAAAATGTTATTTCTTCCCAGTGGGGAAAAGGCTGGGTTTTAATCAGCATCAGATTTTTGATCCAGAATCCAGAGCTGGAAACAGCGGTTGTCCACATCTGTTACATGCCCAAAGAGAGGTCTAAATTAACATATTTGATGTCTAAGGAACCCGATTTTGATAATAGATTCCTGAGACACGATGTCCTGAGGTGCTGTGCCTGTTTTCATGCATCTCACCCCTTCTTCCTCTGCCTTTGTTCCTTTGTGCAGATTCTGTCTGTTAAATGACTGTCTTACTTGAATTTGAACAACAGCGTAAAACATGGATCGAAATTACTCACATCACCTTTACTTTTTGTTTTTCCCAACCCAGGTGACAGAACTGAATGAACCTCTGTCCAATGAAGAAAGAAACCTGCTCTCGGTGGCATACAAGAACGTGGTTGGGGCACGGCGCTCCTCCTGGCGGGTCATCAGCAGCATTGAGCAGAAGACTTCTGCCGACGGCAACGAGAAGAAGATCGAGATGGTCCGGGCCTACCGCGAGAAGATCGAGAAGGAGCTGGAGGCGGTCTGCCAAGATGTGCTGAGCCTGCTGGACAACTACCTGATCAAGAACTGCAGCGAGACGCAGTACGAGAGCAAGGTCTTCTACCTGAAGATGAAGGGGGACTATTACCGCTACCTGGCAGAAGTGGCCACGGGAGAGAAGAGGGCCACGGTGGTGGAGTCCTCGGAGAAGGCCTACAGCGAGGCCCACGAGATCAGCAAGGAGCATATGCAGCCCACCCACCCCATCCGGCTGGGCCTGGCCCTCAACTACTCCGTTTTCTACTACGAGATCCAGAACGCCCCGGAGCAGGCCTGCCACCTGGCCAAGACCGCCTTTGATGACGCCATCGCCGAGCTGGACACCCTCAACGAGGATTCCTACAAGGACTCAACTCTCATCATGCAGCTCCTGCGGGACAACCTAACGCTCTGGACCAGTGACCAGCAAGATGACGATGGCGGAGAAGGCAACAATTAAGACCCCAAGTGGACTGGCAGCCGCACGCTGATGCTACTACTGCAGTCTTTATTTTTTTTCCCACAAGTTGGGGGGGTCGGGTGGGGGAGGGGAAGGGAGGGGGTGACCTTCCCAGGGAGGAGCCCACGGCCTATCTTTGATTGCCTCTTTGACATTTTTGCCAAAATACCACTAGTGGAAAGTCGGGCTGGCTGTGCTGGTATGGAGTGGCAGCCTCACGCTGGCATATGGACTGTTCTGTAGATTTATCCGAGTGGAGCTGTCTTTGATTTAACTTATTGCTAGTGATAGGGTTTTACAATGAAAAAAACAACTTGAATGGATTGGCCCTCGTTTGAATAAGTTCTGTGGTTCCAGTAAGAGATCTCTTTTTGTTTGGTTTTTTTAATGTTCATGTGCTCATGTCTTGAGTTGTGGGTGCTGTGTATAGTTCCTGTGTCGTAGTGCTGTATCTTCCATGGTGCACGCTACCCGTCCTGGCATCGCTTCAACCCCCACACTATGGTGGCTCCTCTTGCCTTTAGAGGAGGCCACGCTAACTCTTCCGAGACGCCCGTTAGCTTTGCAGTATTGACACTAAGTTACAGTTTACAGTATTCTACATGACAGCCATACGTGACATCAAGCCATCTCTCGTGTCCCTCATTTGCTTGGGTGTTTGGTGTTTTGTTCTTTCTGAGCCCTGCTTTCCACCTGGCGGCCTGACGGCTCGCCTGAGGGGTAGCAGAGCTGCTCTGCATTGGCTCGTGGGTCCCTACGGTGCTTGGCAAGTGGCGATGGGATTTGTCCTTTTTTCTTTTTCTGTTCTGCTTTTTACTCACCAAAAACAGTTAAAGCACGTTAATCCCTCTCCTCAAACCTACTTCTATTAAACACACGGCACACACACACACACACACACACACACACACACACACACGCAAAGTAGAGAAAATTCAGGTCTGTATGTCATGTGTCGTGTTGGTTTTCCAAGATGGCACCGCAGCTCCTTCCTCAGGGATTACACTGCCAGTCCCCTTTCACTTGACTCTCTCTCACTGTACCTTCAGCCCGCGGCACTCGGTTACCTGTTGGATTATGTGGAAGCTCAGTGGCCACCCTAGGAGGCCTGGGGGAGGTACAGTGAGAGGAACTTCAGGTGCTAGAAGCCCATTTGGTAGAGAAATCCACAATGGAAGAGCGAGGTTCATATAAACACGTCCCTAGGAAATTGAGGGAGCCTTGTCACTGTCCATTCTTTCCTTCTCTCCTCATAGAAAAAAGGGAAATGTCACCCCTCCCCCTTCCTGTCATCCCCCCAAATTCTTTTATTTAGTCAGAAAATAAATGGATACAGATCATGACCTGATAAACGTTTATTAGACTGAAAGGCTTGTTTTCTTTTGACCTTTCCAACTTTTAGAAACTCAAAACATAGGAAATTGGAGGTTGACTACCATTCCCTTCTAATTTATTTAGTTAAGCATCTATCGAGTGTTTACTGTGTGCCTGGCACTGTGCTGAGTGCTGGAGATGGAGCTTTATTTGATTGGAATAGAAGGAAGATGCAGGACTCTTGTCACTAATTGGTTTCCAGTAAGCCTTGAGTCCCTTCTCCTTTTGGAGAAACCAATCTATCAGTCTATCAGTGTTGCTTATGTATTATGTTCAGATGTGTTTTGTTTGTTTTGTTTTTTTTTTTTTTGTTAAAAACTGCCATAATGTATCTAAAGTCTTATGGTCACAGATATTTTGCCTTCTGTCCCCTCATTTAAACAAGAATAGGTAATTAATTGAATAAAGAATAGCTGACAGAAATATTTCTGCTAAATTTATATACCAAAATTGACTTTTTAATCATGAAAACTGGATCCAAATGCCAGTCAAGTCAGAAAAAATCATTCTTGTAACTTGGAATAAATGTATTATGTGTAACATCACATAGTCTTCCCTACACTGACTCCCTTTAGAAATTCATTTCCATGAACTAGAGGGAAAATCCTAATTCAGTGACCCCTACTGAAAAGACAAATAGAAAAAGCCTGGATTCCTGCTTACGCTGCCAGTTGATACGTTGAGTAGATGCCATGGAGTGAGGAGTTTGGATGGGAAGGAGAAGGGGGTATGGTTCTTTTTTACTTTAACTGAAATTCATGTCCAGATGTGAGCAGTGTTGTCCCTACCTGTATAACTTGGAAGTAATTTACTGGAATTACAAAACCTATTTTTTTTTTTTTTAACTTCAGCTTTGGCTCTGGCTGCTTTTAGTGAACCCTTCAGACCATGATCACACAGAGGCTGGGACGATTGGGAATGGGGATTGGATTCTTAAGCAGCTTCATTGATCTTTCCTCTTTGGTTTTTTTGTTGTTGTTGTTTTATTTTTGTTTTTAAGAAATGCACTTGCCTATGATACTGTTTCTCCAGTGAAAATGACTGCTCCTCCATTACTCTATTGATACCATATTGTGCATGCTAGTGTTGTATTTCTATACAGTAGCTTGAGATTTATTAACTTATACTGTAGATGTTATGTATTCCTATGACAAAAAAAAATTAAGTCTTCAAAAATTTTTTAAAGTTTTTTAATTTATTTTTTTCTTTTGGGGGTAAAGTTCGCTCTACCAAATAGTGATCGTAACAAATTGATCTGTTATGGATGTTGCTATAGTGACATGCAATTATATCTTAATTTGTTTCTAAAAAGGAAAACAAAGCAAAAGAAGCACCAGTATTAGCTTAATCTTAATGTCTGGTGTTTGTTGTCACGGTGAGATTCTAACTATCACAGTGTAGGAGAACAATGACTATGTTCTTGGAATGAGCCTTCGTGCTTTTTGTCATGTTATGCAGTGAACTATTTTTAAGGTCTAATCAGTGATTATTTTTCAACTCCGTGTTTCTGTAAGGAATTATTTCACACACGGACCATTCTTAGCGGTTTTCCTCAGTGATGGAATATCATGAATGTGAGTCATTATGTAGCCGTCGTACATTGAGCAAATAAACTTACAGATCTGATGTCAGTGCATACTTGACTGTGTTCTGTGTCTTGTTGATTCTGCGTTTCCTACCGAGGTTGACCTGGGCTGCTGCCCCCTGCGTCTCTGCACTTTGGGGAACCTAGAGGAGCTGGCTCTCCCTTCCTACCCAATCTCATGTCCTTCCCACTAACAGTGTCTCTTCATCAGCACATGGGAGAAATTGGCTCAGCATTTTGGTGGCTTTGAGAGGACAGTGGGAGTATTTAGGACAGCCCTGACCCCTGCCCTCAGCTTAAAGCAAGAATTAGGGGTTTGTGTGATGAAAGGAAGAAATTCCATTTTAACAATTTAATTTTAATTCTTAGGTAATAGATTTCAGGGACAGATTGATGTTTAATTTGTAATGGAGGAGCCAGAGGTGAAAGACAAATCTCCAGCTAGTGCTGAAGTGCATCATTGGGGTTCCTTGAATGAGCTGGCTTTTAGAGCAGCCGCTCCCCAAGCTTCATCTGAGCAATGAGAACCTTGTAGGATAAAAGTGGGGCTTGAAACCTGATCCTGGGAATTGGCTCAAATTAATCAACAACATGCTCTTGAGCAGACTTAGGTGTTCTCGGCCAAATGAATCTTTAGGCAAGTCATTGCTGAATTCAGAGCTTCTCAGACTTCATGGCAAAGGGACAAAATAATGAGCCCCAAGGGAACAAATTTAAGCTCAAGAAACAGTGACTTAATAAATAGGTTTCCTAGATGGAATGGTCAGTAATAAAAAACAGGATTAATAAAGGCTTTAAAAATCTGGACTGCAGGTTTTCTCCATTTTATTTCTCTGTAATTGTCACATAAATCATTGCTCAGTTTAATCATTTGAAGTGGCCAGACTGGAATGTATATTGACTCATAGCAAATGTCCAAGAAATGGTGTTGGTCTCCATTGGACATGCAGTTATTCTCAAGAAATGATTGACATGTAACCCCTCTTAGGGGCTCTTGTTGACCCCAATGGTGCTTCATCCTCTCCACCTTTTCATGATCAAACCCGGGAGTCCACTTTTTAATTAAACTAACATTTGTGATTTAAAGAAATAAAAACTATTATCTTGACCCCAATTGAAATCTGGAAAACCAACTGTCTCTGACACTAGCTAAGCTATATGATCTCGGACAGATCTTAAAAATTCAAAGTGCTGCATATGTCACTTTTCTCTTCAATGCATCTCATTCTCTTCCTCTCCTATTTGGGAGATAAATTGGGTGAATAATGTATGGATAAGCATGAAATATTACTGAGGTCTGAAAAAAATTCCCCAAGCCACTCATTAAAAAGTGAATAGGTCTGGGGCAGCTAGGTGGCACAATGGATAGAGCACCAGCCCTGAAGTCAGGAGGACCTGAGTTCAAATCTGGTCTCAGACACTTGGCATTCCCTAGCTGTGTGACCCTGGGCAAGTCACTTAACCCCAATTGCCTCAGCAAAAAAGCAAAAAAAAAAAAAAAGTGAATAGGTCATTAATGTCATCTTCAGGGTTTCTATATTGAAAAATACCCCCAAAACTGCCCCATGTTTGCACAACACTTTGCAATTGATAAATTGCTCCTATTTTAGCTCAGATGCCATCGATTTTTACCAGTGAAAAAACAGGCACAGAAAACTGGAAAACCTTGTCTACCCTGTTTTAACCTGTTAGAATTTATGCACTCAATATCTGCAGCTGGAATCCTTTTTTTGTGACATAGACACCTTTGCACATCTGGTGAAATCCTTAGAATGATGGTTTTAATACATAGGTTCACAAAGGTAACCAGATACATGGAAATAGCTGTCAAAATATTCACACACCCTAGTTTAAAATTCCCTCTTAGAGGTTATTCCCATGCATAAAAGACATGCCCCTTAGCTCATCAAAGCTTGTTGAAATCACTTCTTCCCTAACCCTGTCATCGCATCGGGTTGTAACAACCTCCATAAGGCTTTTCCTAGATTTTCCTCTCTCCAAGCTGAGAATCCTTCCAATTGATATAAAACATTTGGGGTTCTCTCCTTGTTCAATCTCTGTGAACACTCCACCTCTTCCTTACCTTGTCCACAAGGCTAAAATTGTGGCAGCCGCAATGTCTTATCCACCTAGCCAAGCGTATTTATTGAATTCAGCAGACCCAAGTAGATGGTTGGTGAGGTTCGCTGGGATTTTTTTAGATTAATTAAATGATCTCAGAGAATGTGGGCTCATTAATGCAGGAAGTACCAGAATAGCAATTATGAAAATGATAAAATCTCCATCCTGTTCTAATGTCCTATCCATTAATCAAACTATACATTTAGGAATGTTTCTCTTGCAGATGGAATTGTGGAGAGAAGAGGGAAATGGGATGTCTTTGCCTTGGATTTCTGGCCTAGTGCACATGCTTTGGATTACACCCATTTCCTTTCCCAGTTTATCCATAGATCAGTGTGAGGAGCTCAAATCAAGGTTACCCTTTAGATATTTTAATTAGAGAAGAAACAGTCTCTGCAAATTGTTAGCCATTTGCCTTTAGCAAGTCACTTCACTGAGATTCAATCTCTTTGATAAAAGAGCCACACTAAGTGATTTCCAAGAGCCCAAGAACCTCTTATTCCTCACACTGCCCCCCACCCCCAGAGGCAGGGGGCCAGCCAAAGGTCCAGAAACATGACCTGCAGTGAGCAAGCCAAGGATGCTCCCTTGTGGAAGTAAAGGTGAAAGTGGGCCCTTTAGGGAGTTAACTGCCATCTTGGTCAGAAACGTTTCCTAATTTGTTTTTCCAAGGAAGAAACTCCATAGAAAGTGATTCTCGGAATCAGTACACTTTGTAGCATTTTTTAGTCCCCTAAGTATTGACCTTTGTTCACTCTTGGGAGTGAGGACAATAGCAAAGTAGGGATACTCTCCCTGCCTGAAGTTTGAGTCTGCTCACACAGTGGCCATCAGAGATGGTGGGCCCTAGGTAGAAAAAAGCTTTATCTCCCCCCTCCCCTTCCACATGTAGCACTTTCTGTCTGTCTGGTGATTTAGCGCCTGAAATGAGTGCATGTTTCATTCTAGGCTGAAGGTAGGAAGCCCACCTTTCCAAGCCCTACAGAGAAGCCACTGCTCCATGCTCAAGAGTTCAATGGGCAGCAATTCTGAAATGGGCAGTAGGAAAACATTTCTAGGGATTGACTGCCCCCCAATCCCAAATCTCCACACTATCACAAGCTATGGAGAAGGGTGAAAACATTCTCTTAACAATGGATCGCACGATCCTTTACAAAACACAGCTACTGCTGCTTCCAGTGGCTGGGTCCACCCAGTGATGGCAGCTTGTGACACTTGTGCCCCATCTCCTTTCAAGACAGGAGCCCAGTGTCCACCCTGCAAGTCCCCATCTCAGTGTCTTCTGTTTTGGACTTGGCTCCACTTTTTCATGCTTAAGACATTTAAGCTTAACAATTTGAGTTGCCTGTGGAAAGGAGGCAGTGAACTGACTTTTTTTTTATAAGGCTGATGACTGTTAAGATTTAATATTTTACTCACTCTAGGGCATTCATCTGAATTCAGAGGAATAAAGCTCTTATGTTGCCAGCTCAGGTACAGAGCAATGAGAAAGAAAATTTGGGGCAGGGAGGACTTTTCTGCATCTCCCAAACCATATCATGTAAGGGCTGCATAGACCCTAGGTATAGAAAATAGATCAATGAGGATTTATTAAACACCTCCTATATGTCAGATGCAATCCAAGATTCCTATTCAAGTCATTCCCATCAAGCAACCTTTGTTAGTCCCTCTGATGTGCAAAAGACTGGACACAAATCCTTTTCCTAGGGAACTTTCAATCTAATGGGAAGAGGTGGGGGGCTGAATAAAAGTACACTGAGAAATTGGAGGAGGGAAAGGTCGTTTTTATCTAGATCTACATGAGAAGCCCTTACCTTGCTGCTGCCACCAAACCTCTGTCCTCATTCTGTGTCCTGCCCTTCAGCCTATATCTGGGAAGCCAGTAGTTCTGAGCTTCCAGTGCCATCCTCTGGCAATTAGTATTGATTTGATCAATTTAAAAGCAAGTTGTATCAGTACAAGGGCTGAAGCAGGGCTCTTACAGGAGCCCTGGCTGATCAAGAGCAAAATAGCTTTTGTGTGTTAGTGAGCCTCTCCTTAGCAAGCAAAGACCAGAGAATATTTGCCAAGTACTGAGGAATATTAAATACAGGTAGGGATCCCCACCAAAAGGAGAGCTGTCGGCAGACTTTTTCTGCAGGGCCATATCAGTTTGTTCTCTGGGGCCAAGCTGATAAATCTAGAAATTCTTCCACGATAGTCCCTCAGATATTAGAAGAATATCAGACCTTCCTTGAGCCTTCTCTTCTCCAGCATAAATATCCATAGTCCCTTCAAAAAAGCTACATACAGTATCATTCAGAAGCCCCATGTGTACAGAAAGATTCACGTTAAAATGGGGCACCCCAATGTACCCAATACTGTAGATATAGTCCGATCGAGGAGACCCTAGCACTGGACACCCCACCTCTTTGAAGATCTCACTTGCTTTTTTAGCCCCTAAGTCCCTCTCGACTCACTGAAGCTGTAGTCCACCAACACCCCTGGATCCTTTTCAGAGGATGGGCTACTTCATTTCGAATTCTGACTGGGTGCTTGCAGAGGAGAGGGGTAGCCCGATCAGGAGAGTGGCTGAGCCAGGGCTAGGACCAGGTCCTTCCTGCCTGAGCATCCTCCCTCATCCCATGCAAGGCTGGCTGCCCCAGAGGCAGGAGCTGTCTAGGATGGTTCATGCTGCCACCTGCAGAATGCAAGCCTGAATTGCAGCCTGCAACTGGACTGGTGAGCCAAACCCAGAGTAGTTTAGGGTGGGACTATACTAGCCCTTTGGACTACAGAGGGCCAGCTGATAAGGGGCAGAAAGGAGAGCTTCCCACAGTGTTTGAAAACCAGATCTCCTGGAGTCTGAAAATGGGGACCCTGCATGGGGATTGCCCGTGACGTTTAAGGAAGGAGAGGAGAGAGGCTTCGAGTTCTGAGGGTCTTCCTGCCTCCCGGATGAAGGCTTTGACCCCCGGGGAGCCGACTGCCTCGAGTTGAAAAGGACCCAAGATCGTTAGCCCTCAAGCCCTCCTTTAAGGGGGGTGGAAAGCTGCTCCCCCGTGGAGAGGGAGGGAATTGTTTGAGGTCACAGAGCCAGGATTTCCATCTGAGTCCACGGACTCCAAAGCCGGAGCTCTGGTCAGCTTCCAATTCTCTGCTTCAAGTCAATCACAGATGGAGAACGCCCCGTTAGCACAGTCCGTCCTTCCCTGTGGGTCCGCGGGGGTTTAAAGGAGTTGGGACACGACCCACTCGGGCCAGCGGAGCTAAGGCTGAAACGCTCCTCAGGGCCGGCCTTCCTGTCCCCGCTGGCGCGTGTTCCAAAGCCGTGGCTGCGTTCGGTGGGTTTGCCCACGTGCCCTTGCCCACGGCTTTGTCACGGACGTGTCTGCGAAATCTAAGTGTGGGTGGGACTCCGGACCGGGAGGAAGGCAGACTTCCAGCTCCCGCTGACCTAGAGAGCCTAAGGCCCCTCCCTCCAAGCTTCCCCCTCGGTCAAATGACCAGCTAACAGGAGGACTCTAAGCCCCCCACCCCCACCCCAGTTCCGCACCTTGCTTTTGCATCCCTACGCAATCCCCTCACGTTCTCTGTGTCCCCAGCACCCAGCCCAGGGCTGGGCACGCGGTGGTGCTTAATAAACGCTCCTTGACTTGACTCGTCCAGGAGGTGAAGTGGAGGCAGGCTTTATGACCGAGGGGGCTGGTCCTGCCACATGTCGCCCCCACATTCTGCACTCACTGTATGCTGCTCGGGCCCCCAGATTCCCTGGACCCTGTCCCCACACCTGCTTTTCCGCGTGTGTCCCCATGCTCTAGGTTCCCCCACTTTTTTGTTTGCTCTAGCCCCTGCACCCCCAGTTCCTCTGCATTCTGTCCCCGCACCCCCAGTTTCCCTGCACTCTGCCCCCTACCCCAGGGACACCCTCTCACAGTCTGCACCCTCGTCTCCTCTCCCGCGCCCTCTCCCACTAGTCCCCGCACCCCCACTCTCCGCATTTGCCCTCGCATCCCCACCCAATCCGGCCCCCGCCGGCTGGTACCCGCTGCATCCTGCCCCCCTCCCCCCGCTCCCCTGCATCCCAGCATCCACGCATCTCCAAGCACCTGGTTGGACCGGCTGCACTGCAGCGACACGCCCCATCCCTTGGGCAGAGGCTCGCCCCACCAATCCCGGGCCAGCACGGCCAGCCAATGGTAGGGCGAAGGCTTCTCGCGCTATTCCAATGACCTGCCTGTTGCTAAGGCTGGGCTCCCTTCTTTCTAGCCGTGGGGCCGTCTAGCACGTCTGCACCCAGAGCCATAGTAGGAGAGACATGCGCATGCGCAGAGGATAGAGGGAGGCGGCCTCCCCTAAACTTTCGGGCGTAGTCCTTGTTTGTTTCTCTGTTTAACCTGGGATCAATTTTTAATAATCCTAACTCGGGAGGGCTTCCTTTGTCTTTATATTTTGGAGGGAAATGTTCGTGATTGGGATGCAAAGTAAAAAAAAAAAAAGAAGAAAAAACTTTAAAGAAATAGAGATGAGGACAATTCAGGAAGGGACGTAAAAATTGGTGTATATTTGTGTATGTATATATGCACACTCAGCATATACACGCGTGTATATGTAAATCAACATATACGTCTGTGTACATACATGCACACAAATTATGGAGTCACAATTCCCACACAGTTCTCTTTCTGACGTTTGCATATGGAAATATTCATGATTTCCTAGTTACTAATTTAAAAAAGAGCCCTCAATGACCAAATGTACACTAAGCTGTAGGGTGGTGGATCTGGGCTGGGAGGAACCTTCCGGCTCACTCCAAATCCAACCTTCCTTTAAAAAAGGAGGAAATAGGTTTTCGAGAAAGACTCGTTAGTAGGCAGCTGAATCCAGGTCCTGGGCTTAATCCCAGCCAAAGCCCTGCCTTTGGAAGACTTCGTTACATGCAGTACAGCAGAGATTTAAATTAGTCGTTACTTCTCTGTTTCCGAGTTTCCAAGAAGAAAAAGAGTAAAAAATAATTTTTAATTGAAAGAGTTTACATCCTTGGGGTCGGGAACTGGTTTTTTCCCTGTTTGTAGTTGCAGCTCTGAGAGAATCTTGCACACTGTGAGCCCTTAAGAAGTATTTCTTCCATTGAAATCCTCTTACTAATAATAACACTTACATAATGTTTTATAACAATGTAACAAAAACGTGTAACATCTATCTAGTGTTTTTAAGGATTACAAAGCACTTTCCACATGTAATCTCATTTGTAACAGGGATGGTCAGAGGAATAGGTCTGGGGAGTCCCCGTGGTCATCCAAGTTGATATCTCATTACTCTCTTCTAATTCCTATGGCATTATATCATGCCATGTCATTACAGAAGCCCCATTGTGTCCTGAACCGAGAGACAGGAGGTGCAGATTATTGTCATAAATCTAATTAGCTTCCTGGCTTTGTGATTGCTCCCCTCTCCAATAGAGCCTCCACACAGTGGCCATGAACCTCCCTAAAACACAGCTCTGTCCATGCAAGCCCCTGCTTAAACAGCTCCCTGACTCCTTTATCTCAGAGCTCAATCTTCACAATCTGGCTCTAATTTATACCATCCCTGTTCAGATTCCCTTCCCTTTACTCTCTATCTTGAAGGTGCTGAGTTATTTACATGTTGCTCTTCCCCCCAATCCCCACCAAGAAGGTAGTGCAGGTATAATGGTGGTGCTTAATAAATGCTTGTTTGATGAATGGCAGTCTTATGGCACATTGCTGTCCATTTATTCCTCTTTCCAGCCAAATTGGTCTTTCAGCTACTTGGATACTTCATTTCAGAACAGTCTAAGCAGGGTGTGCTGGTAAATATTTAACAACCCATTCACTGAAAAAAAGTAGGGCCACACTTTAAAAAATATTTATTTTTAATACTCCATTACTTTATAAATTGTGTTGGGAGAGAAAAATCAGAGCAAAAGGGAAAAACCATGGGAGAGAAAAAAAAACCCAGAAAAAATAAGTGAACATAGCATGTGTTGATTTACATTCAATTTCCATAGTTCTTTTTTTTTGGATGCAGAGAGCATTTTCTGTCCAAAGTCTATTGGGATTGCTTTGGATCACTGAACCACTGAGAAGAACCAAGTCTTTCGTGGTTGATCACTGTGCATTCTCACTGTTCTTGTGTAAAATATATTTCTGGTTCTGCTTGTTTTGCTCAGCATCAGTTTGTATAAATTTTTTAAAAATCAGCTTGTTCATTTTTTATAGAACAGTGATATGAATGACTGCTGCACTTTCAGACTCGAGGAGATAGAGGACATTAAAAAAAGGTTAAGTGTGTGAGAGGGACAAATCATATGCCATGTGAAGTGGAGGAAGACATTGGAGAGGGTACCATTGATGGAAGCTTCCTGGAAGAGGGGATATTTGGACTGAACTTTAAAGGATGGGTAAAAATTCAAATGGTGGACAGAGAGTGGGAGAGGACATTCTACAGATAGAAAACAGCCTGGACAAAAGCACAGAAGTGGGAGATCAGAGTTCTCCATAGCTCCAAGATTGGAGAGCTGTCCATTTTGGCATTGTGGGGCTCAGGACTTCAAAGGCTTCCCCCCAGGGATCTGGCCAGAGTCCTGGGATCATACCTTAATCCTTTCTCCATGAAGATGCCAAAGATGAGGTAATCGCTGTGGTCCCAGATTCCGGAGGGTCTGGATGACAACGGGCCGGCTTAAGCAGATTATTTCTGAAGGCTGTTCCTGGTCTAGCTGTCAGATAACAGGAATATATTTAGAAGGTACTTCTCAGTTATCAAGAGCTTTACACACTTGAGCTTCAAAGCAGCTCGATGAGGGAACTTGTCTGTGTTATAGTGGAAGAAAGAGAGATCCACAGATCCCCCAAAGGCCCAGAACTCAGAGAAGTACCTGGAGAGGGCCCCCAGCACCTTCCATGTGTTCTGTCCATTGTACCACAATGCCTCTTAGAGGGGACTTTGTCAACTGATCTTTGAAGGCTGAAGCCAAAGAGATTTTAGAAAAGAGCTGTCCGATGTCCTGAAATAGAGTCTTCCCCCCCCCCCCAAAAAAAATTCAGCTAGTAGGATTCAATTAAAGAGAGCTGAAGAGACAGAGCTTCCCCATACAGCTACTCTAGGTGCACTCCAGGAAAGGATGAAAAAGGCACTGTGGAAAACAAGCTGAAAGCCAGATACTCCCCGGGGAGCAAAAGCAGATTTCATGTACCCACCAGGTATTGGGAGAGTCTGCTATGTGTAAGTTAACAGTTCCAAGGGTGTGTGTGTGTGTGTGTGTGTGTGTGTGTGTGTGTGTGTGTGTGTGTG
>JAJPUD010000226.1:604252-634019 GCA_023553655.1 Myrmecobius fasciatus | reverse complement strand
CTTCCTTCCTTCCTTCCTTCCTTCCTTCCTTCCTTCCTTCCTTCCTTTCTTTCTCTCTCTTTCCATTCTTTCTCCTTTCCTTCCTTCTTCCCTTCCTCCCTCCCTTCCTTCATCTTTCTTTCTTTCTTTCTTCCTTCCTTCCTTTCTTTCTTTCTTTTTCTTTCTATTCTTTCTCCTTTCCTTCCTTCCTTCCTCCCTCTCTCATTCTTTCCCTCCCTCTCTTCCTTCCTCTTTTTCTTTCATAGTATTTTATTTTTCCAAATACATACAAAGATAGTTTTCAATGCTCACCTTTGTAAAAATCTTGTGTAACAAGTTTTTCTCCCTCTCTCCTCTTTCCTTTCCCCAAGATAGAAGCAATCTGATATAGGTTAAACATGCAAGCAACACTTCTGTAAGCCTTTCCTGATCTTAAATGGACACAGTGGATAGAACATCAGGCCCAGATTCAGCAGAACCTGAATTCAAATGCAGCTTCAGACACTAGCTGTGTGACTCTGAACAAGTCACTTCAACCTATTTGCCTCAGTTTTCTCACCTGTAAAACGAGCTGGAGAAGGAAATGGCAAACCCCTCCAGTATCTTTGCCAAGAAAACCCCAAATGGGGGTCACAAGGAATCAGACAGGACTGAAAAATGACTCAGCAACTATGACATACCCTCCCCCTAGGTAGAATTCAAACACCTTGAAGACAGGAACTGTATTTTGTTTTGTTTGTGTATATCGAGCCATTGTGCCTGGAATACAGTAGACACTGAATAAATACATTTTGGATTAGAGGTGTGGACATAAACTTTGTCTCAGTCATCCCTCACAGATAGGATATAAAGCCAAAGAGATGAGAAGGATGGTCAGCTCAGCCAGCAGGCAGGAAGAGACTTTTTGGATAGAGTGAGTTTGAGACTGAAGGAGAACATGGCAAAGCACAAAGTTTTGCTCACTTGGGGATCTTTGGAAGACCCAGAGTCCTCTCCGTCTTCTCGTACCCTGGCTGTTCTTGGCATTCAGAATTTCCTCCAAGTCTCAGCCTCCCCTCCTTCCCAGAGCAAACCCTGTCTTGTCAGACAGCCAGGGCTTTGGGTTCCTGGATTCTGGTAACAGGCTCCATTCATCATCAGCATTAAGCTGAAGGGACATGACATCAGAGAAAAATCGATTAGCCCAGAAATATCTTGCCCTTCCAGACAGATGACTTCCCAGCAGGGAAGTGCTGAGGGTGCAGCCAGTGAAGCCACAAACAAGGGCTAAGTGCAAAAGAGGAGGGGGTGGGGGTGTTAGGGAGGGGCTAGCCCTGAAGCTCTGAAAATTGGCTAAAAATTTCTTTGGATCATTCAGTGGATGAAACACAGAATGAAGATTTGAGAAAAGAAAGAAAGACCCACCCAGGATTGTCTCCCCAGGCTCTGGTGACAAGGAAATCAGCACCAGGAATAGGGAGGGGGGCTTAGCAGTGGGAGATGGTCTCAGTGCCAGTCAAGAAGGTATCATGTCAGGGATGGGCACTAAGTATCCAGAATTGTGACCAATGGCGATTGCTCTGGGGGAATCTCAGTCCTAGAATCTGAAATTAAGCACCAGGGATAGAGCCTCAGTATGAAGAATGGGAAATCTGAGACAGACAATAGGGATCAGTGCTGGAGAGGGGGACTCCGTTGCAGGAAGGCTGGCTTATTGCTCCAGAGGGGACTTAAGGATCATGAAAGGAGTTAGTGTCAGAAACCAGTTCTCTGTGCTGAGGATCAGTGAGTGGTTCACAGAGAAGGGACTTTGTGCTGGGGTTATAGCAGAGAAAGGGCTCAGAGTCTGCAATGGGTGCCCTAAATTGGGAAAGGTAGCTCAGTGTTAGGGATGTGAGACTGATGGCAAATCAATTTATTTCCCCCCAAATAACCTGTTATTAAATAAATCAATGTCAGGGGAAGGTGCCCATTTCTCAGGAAGGAGTCTGAATTATAGGGATGGAAGCATGGTGAAAGAGTCAGGGCTCACTGCCAAGGATGGGAGCTCAGCATCAGAGATAGACTCCAGTTGTGGGGATGGAAACTCAATGTCAGAGATGGAGACTCACTGTCTGGTGAGGATGGGGTGGATAGAACACTCAGGGCTGAGACTGAGGGCTCATTGTCAGGGATGGGGACCTTTGTCTGTTTATGGGAACTCAGAGATAGAACTGGAAGCTTATATTCTGGAGAGGGGATGAGTTTGGGCATGAATGGAGCTTAGAAGTAGGGATGTGAGTCAAGACTGAGGACTTGGTTAATGGGATGGGGGTTTAGTGTGGAGGAAGGAAGCTCAGTTCCAGTGATAGATTATGGACAGAGATGGGTGTCCCAGTTGTTTGGGAGAGGGACTTAGTGATGGAGATATTTCTGGGGATAGGAGCTCAAAATAACAAAGAGGGACTCGGTGGCAGTGTCACTGATAGATGATCCAGTACCTGGGATGCTCAATGTTGAGGTATGAAGGCTGTTTCAGGCTTAGATTCAGAAATGAGGGACCATTTTTATAGACAGGGCTGAGACACATCTGCCATCTTCTTTCTACCCATTATACCAATATTATAATTCAGGTTTTTTCACCTGAGTTGCTAAGATAGCTCCTGACTTTGTTTTCCTGTTTCCAGTCTTCCCCTTTCCAAACCATCGTCCTACCACATATTATTCCTAAGGCACAGGTCTAATCATCTTACCAGCTCTCCTTTCACTAGGACAAACTCTTCAATTTGATTCTTAAGGCCCTCAACAAACAGGAGTCCACCTTCCTTTCCAACTATATCCCACATTATTAACCCTTACAGCTGGGATTTAGAGTCAAAGGATCTGAATTTAAATACCAACTCTGTGACTTATTCTTTATGTGACCAAGTCACTCATGACCACATTTTACATATCTATAAAATGAAAGAATTAAAAAATTACAATAGCTTTTTATTTTTCCAAATACATACAAAGATAGTTTTCACCATTCACCTTTTGCAAAACCTTGTGTTCCAAATTTTTCCCCTCCCTCTCCCACTCCCCCCCCAAACAACAAGCAATCCAACACAGGGTAATTGTGTGCTATTCTTTTAAATATAAAATGAAAGAATTGACTAGATAACATCTAAGGAGATTTCTGGCTCTAAATCGAAGATCTTTTGATATTGAAGTTTGTGCTTTCAGCAGAAATAAAGTTTAGAGGTAGAGTGTTATGGGGTAAGGGGAGATAATGAATGCTCTTTTGTTCACACTGACTGAGATACTTAGGTGAAGATGCCCAACTGGTAGTTGGTAGTTAGAGACTGGAGTCTTTAGGAGAGAGACCAGGGCTGGGTGTAGAACAGGGAGTTATCCACATGGAGATGGTAATTAGAACTTAGGAGAGATGATGAGATCAATGAGAGAACACATATCTGTGGTCCTTTTAATCTACATATAAGATCCCTTAGATAGCTACCCCAGGATCAAGGTTCTCTATGGATACACACCTACACAAAATGACAGCTTATGAGCTTCCACTGACATATCTATTTTTTTCTAGTCTGTGAGAGGATATAATTAATTCAAAATAAAAACATTTAATGAAATAGCTGAGTAATGAGATTTTCAAAGAACATCTCCGTTCCACTTCCCAGATATAGGATACATTTTCCCACAAATAAATGTACCATCAATAGGGAGAGTAAATACTCATAGGGATCACACAAGAGGAAGTGCATTAGGGGCTCTGTCTACATTTAGGGATGTAACCCTTTAGAAAGTTTGAGAGATATAGTTTCTAGGTGAGTAATCATGTCAGCATATAATTAATAAAAGGGCTCAGGGACACTCTCAAATGTCAAAGCCCATATCATGGAACCCACTCAATGCTTTTTCCTTTTTCTTTCTCATGGTTTTTCCTTTTTGTTCTGATTTTTGTTTCATAACATGATTAATGTGGAAATATGTTTAAAATGACTACATGCATAAACTATATCAGATTTTTTGTTCTGATTTTTGTTTCATAACATGATTAATATGGAAATATGTTTAAAATGACTACATGCATAAACTATATCAGATTGCTTGCTGTCTTGAGTAGGGAGGGAAGGAAAGGAAGGAAAAAAAAACTTGGAACTCAAAATCTTACGAAAATGATTGTTGAAAACTATCTTTACATGTAAATGGGAAAATAAAATACTATTAATTTTTTTAAAAAATGCTTATATGCTCTTGGAAGAGTGGGTGTTCCTGAGAATGACAATTGATTCTGATTAGTTTACAAGGAGAAAGAATGAATATTAAATGAGAGAAAGATCTATTCTACTGAGGGGCTAGGGGAACTTGACTTTGTGTCATTTGCTTCCAAATCACCCCCGCCCTTGGGCAATCTAGACAAAAGATCTATTCCTTTCACACACCGCTCCCCTTGCGCCCTCAAATCTGCCTGAGTAAAACACAATGGTCTGGAATTATGTTTTCTTAGATTTGAAAGGTTTTCTAGTTGGATAAGGCAACAACTCCACCTATATGAAATAGTTTTGAAAAAGTCAAGGATCTCCCCAATCATTTGTTATTTTATAATAATTTCTCTTAGGAATATGTGCAGTGAGACAATTCACACCTCTGACCTGGAGGATGCTTTCTAGTGATGTTATTATATTGATTTGAGTAGGCTTGCTCCTCACTGAATGAAGCATCTCTGCTGGATTTGATGTTGCTCCACTGGGCTTGATGGGTCTGCCTCTTGCCAGGTGTGCAAACTTTGCTAGACCTGCAGTTTCTGCCTTACTGGGTCTTCACTCTGCGAGGGTATGATGATGGCTAGGGTAGGACCTGATAAGGCATACTGACAACTTTTTAGTGATAATCATTGCAGATAGCTAACAAAACAGGAAAAGTGTCTCCACCTTTTTCCCTTTTTTCCCCTTCCCCTCTCCTCTCCTTCCCCTTTCCTCCCTTCCCTTCTTTTCTTTTTCCTTCCCTTCCCTTCTTTCCCTTTTCCTTCCCTTCTCTTCTTTCCCCTTTCCTTCCCTTCTCCCCTCCTCTTTCCCTCTACATCCTTTCTCCTTCCTCGGCCTAGACGATGCAGTGGTGGAGACGGCCGAGGAGGCCACGGAGCCCGCCGAGGCAGACATCACGGGATTGTGCCAGGACATGTTCTCCAAGATGGCCACGTACCTGACCGGCGAGCTGACAGCCACCAGCGATGACTATAAACTTCTGGAAAATATGAACAAGCTGACCAGCTTGAAATATCTAGAAATGAAAGATATCGCAGTCAACATAAGCAGAAACCTAAAGGACCTAAACCAGAAATATGCAGCACTTCAGCCTTATCTGGATCAGATCACTTTAATTGAGGAGCAAGTAGCAGCTCTTGAGCAAGCAGCCTACAAATTGGATGCATATTCAAAGAAACTAGAAGCAAAATACAAGAAGTTAGAGAGGCGATGAAAATTCTTTAATACAAAGACTTGAACTCCACGAATGTGTCACTAGAGTTGAAATGAGTGATGGAAAGTTACCAGACTGCTGTGCTTCAGTTCCAGCAAAGGCCGAGGGGCTGCAGGTCTGGGAGGGCCAGGCCCCCATTTGGCTGGATGTGTTACTTTGGCCACCCCTTGATGTCTTCCTAAAACCATCCCTGTGGAACTCCACCTTATCATGTATTTCCTCGTGTGCCCTGGACCAAGGCTCAGAAATCAGGATCAACCCCCGCCAGAGCAGACCCAGATGAGCTGCTCTGGCATCCTTGTCTCTTATCCCTCCCCTCTCTCTTTCACTGTTGCAAATGCGATCCCACTCCCTAATCTGTTCTTGAACTTAAATAATAAATATCGATTTATAAAAAAAAAAAAAAAAAAGAAAAGTGTCTCCAGACTAAGATTAGGTCTGTTTTTTTTTTCAAAATCGATGTCTGAACTAAAGATCAAAACCTTACCTCAGGTACATGAGCATCTGGGAAATGGCTGAAAAAATTGTAGTTTACAAAAGAAATGAAATATTGTTGATATGTTAGGAATGGCAGATATGATGGATTCAGAAAAACTTGGGAAAATTTGTATAAATTGATTCAGAGTGCCAGGAGCAGAACCAGGAGAACATTTTGTACTGTGAATGCAATATTGTCCTGAAAAACAATTTTGAAAGACTTCAGAAATCTGATGAACACAGTAGCCAATCCTGACTTCAGAAGACCATTGGCAAAGCATACTTCATGAATTTTGACAGAGAGATGATAAATTAGAGATTCAGATCAAGGCGCCCATTTTTCAGACATGGTTTATATGTTGGAATGATTTGTTAACTATACAGACAATAGTTCTTTATTTAAATTCCCATATGCAAATTTGATTTGACAAAGAATTCTGAAATACATAATGTAAAAGAAAGATCTATATTAACTTTACTATATAATACTGTGCACTTTTGGCTTGGTGCACCATGACCTTCCAACCCTTTTTCTCTCCAAAACAACAACAACAAAACAACAAAAAACAAACCCTAAAAAAAACTAAGTAGAAAAACTAATCCCTCAGAGAGAGACTATCAAGGTTGTTCTGCTGCTAGGTTTGGGACTGGGCTTGAGATCCCTGACCTTTAGAGGGGAGACAATGTCCATCTTGTCCACATCTATCTTCTTTCTGCACTTGGTATCCATCCCTGGCTGCCATATGGTATTCTTC
Source organism: Myrmecobius fasciatus (assembly GCA_023553655.1). Classification (NCBI taxonomy): domain Eukaryota; kingdom Metazoa; phylum Chordata; class Mammalia; order Dasyuromorphia; family Myrmecobiidae; genus Myrmecobius; species Myrmecobius fasciatus. The sequence continues at coordinate 627,372 of JAJPUD010000226.1, read as the reverse complement.
CCCATCTCCACCCTCTACTTGCTTCCCACCCCAATTCTCCTCCTCCTTTCACTTTTCTGTCCCCCTCCCTTATATATTCTTGAACTGTGTGCCAGCCTTTCTCTCTATAGGGTTGATTCCCTTCATGCCTTCCTGCCTTCCCCATGTCCCCAGGCAAATTCAAATTACATAAAAATCAATTTACATAAAAATATGTAGAATGGTCCACTTACATAAAGTAAGAACTGTGTGTACTTATTTGATACAAGGAAGGGTTTCTATTTGAGGCATGGGAAATAAGTAAGTAGGAGTGATGGAGATGAGAAAAAAAGGAAAGAAAATACCATCAATAGTACATTCTAAAATATGGGAAAGAAAATAAAAGTTCAGAAGAAAACACAAATATGGCAATTAGAAGTTATGAAAAAGTTAAATGTAAAATTCTTCTTAATGTAAAATTATACTTGCTAAAAAACAAACAATACATACCAAATGTTCAAATGTAATTCTTTTCATATGCAATTCTTTTTTGTTCTTTATCTGTTGAAATAATACTCTTCTTAACTATTAAATAAATAATTAAATAATAATTTAAATAATTAAATAATTAACAATAAAATAATTTTGATAAATTTATGATTTAATTAATAAATTAAATAACTTTTAAAAGTTTAAATAATAAAATTACATAATAAATATAAGAAAATAAAATAGATCTATAATAAAGAGATTTTTGAGGGAAGAAAGAGTATCAGGAGGAGGGCATGGTTAACTGTTTCAAATTCAGAAAGGTGACAAAGATAAGGCATGAAAATATCCATGGCCAGAAATGGGACTGCAGTCAGGAATAAGGGTTGATGATAGTGGTTGGGACTATGTGTTGGAAATGGGGCCTCAATATTACAGGGATAGAGGGCTTTCATCAGGGATGGGAGCCCATTATTGCAGAGGGATAGATGAGCAATGCTTGGGAAGGAGGAAAGAGTGTTTGATGTAAGAGATGAGGGTTTAGTATAGTTTGTGGGGGCTCAGTGTTAGTAAGGGGACATCAGAATGAGGGTCCTGACCACTCATGATTCTAGGGATCAGAACTCAGTGCAAGGGAGAGGAAGTCAGTCTCAGTGTTTAGAAATGGAGTTCAGGGCCAGCTCACTTTACAGATAAGGAACCTGAGACCAATAGGGTTAAATGACTTGTCCAGGGTCACAGTTATTAAATATCCAAGGCCAGATTTGAATTAAGATGTACCTGATTCCAGAATTGGCACTCTATCCACTTTGCTATCTAGCTATCCCATAAAGGGGGAGAGAGAGAGAGAGAGAGAGAGAGAGAGAGAGAGAGAGAGAATGAGAGAGAGGTGGGGGGAGGGAGAGAGAGAGGAAGAGGAAGGAAGGAAACATAAGGAGAATGAGGGCTGGAGTATGGATCTCCTTACAGAGAATTCAAAGCACTCTTTAGGTCAGATGAAATCACTTTCTTCTCAGCTTCCTTAACTGACACCTTCCTTCCTAATTTTTTTTAGAATGGGAAACTGAGACACAGAGAAAGGCTGTAATTGGTCCCATATCACATGGGTCCTAGGATTCCCCCTCTGCTTGGGTCCCACCTAATGCTAGATATCCATCTTTATTTTTTTTACAACAGTTTTTTATTTTCCCAAATACAAGCAAAGGTAGTTTTCAACATTCACCCTTGCAAAACCTTGTGTTCCAACTTTTTCTCCCTCCCTTCCCCCCATCCCCTCCTCTGGACAGCAAACAATCCAATACATGTTAAATATGTGCAGTTCTTCTATACATAATTGCACATTTATCATGCTGCACAAGAAACATAAGATCAAAAAGAAAAAAAAAACCAAGCAAACTAACAAAAAAGTGAAAATCCTATGTTGTGTTCCACATGCAGTTCCTCTGGATGAAGATGGTCCTCTCCATCACAACAGCTGCCTTTTCTTTGAGAGCTTTCTCTCTCTTCTCTCTCCTTTCTCTCTCTCCTTCCCCCCACTGGCTCTTGGTTTTTCCTCTGATTTCAGTTATCTTCATGTTTTGCCCGCTCTGTGTCCCCTCCTACTCTGCCAGCTCTGAGCATTGTGTCTGTGGGCGCCCAGCTCGTCCCTGCACTGCAGCAGAGAAGATGCTACAACTGCACCCTCTGGGGTAGAGCCAGGGCTCAGCAGCTCAATCCCCGCCCTAGTCCTGCGCTACTGCAGCCACTGCTGGAGAAGAGCCCAAGACAGAATTTCTTCTCAAACTGAGACTGGTCAGGAGAGGGCAGCCAAGGAAACTCAGAGATGGGACTGGGAAATCTGGGCAACTTTCCTGGATCCTAACTACAGTACTCCCCCCTTCAAGATGACCTCTTCTTTCTCAGACACATATAAGAGGCAAAGCAAATGGAAAGAACCCTAGCTTTAGGCTTTTGCCTGCTCTCTGTGATGGTGGATAATTAACTTAAGCTCTCTGGGCCTCAGTTGCCTCATCTGTAAAATGAGCAAGTTTCACCATGAGATGTAGGAGCCCTAATATTCTGTTGTTCTATGATCTTTTCCCCTTACAGGATTATTTCCCTCTCAGACCAGGATGGGAGGTGGGAAGGGCAGAGTAAACCCATAAATGAGGAAGTCTTATAGTTGTAGCAAGGGAAATAGAAATCACCTCATCCATCCACCTATCTGTCCATCCATCCATCCATCCATCCACCTATCCATTCACCCATTTATTCATCTATCCATCTACCCACTCACCTATTCATCCATTTATTCAGTCATCCATCCATCTATCCATCAATCTATTCACCCAGTTATTCTTCTATCCATTCATTCACCTATCTATTCATCCATTTATTTATCCATCTATCCATCAACTTATTCACCTATTTATTCATCCATCCACCCATTCATTAATCCATCCATATATCTGCTCATGTGTCCATCCACTCATTCAAACAAACATTGATTGCATTTCTAATTCATGAAGAGCAAGATACTGTGCTAGGCCCAGGGGACACACAGAATTTAAATTAGACACATCCCCTTGCCCTCATGGAACCTGTAGTCATCTCCAACATTAAGGGAAGATTCAAGTGTGATGGTTTAGTTGGGGCTGTAATAGAAAATTTTATTTTGTTTAGGTTTTTTTTAATGAATGAGATGTCATTGATAATCAACTAACCAATCAACATTCATTAATAATAATAGCTAGAGTTTCTATGGAAGTTACAAATCCAGGAGCTAACAATCCTCTGGGGCTTGGGGTGAGGGGATACATCACATATGCAAAATAATGTAAGTAATTGAGGAAGTGACTCCTGAGCTGAGCATTGCCAGAAAAGAAGTGTTCTGAGAAGCCAAGATTAAATGAGAACTGTGTAGGCAGGGGGCACAGCTTGGATAAATGCCTGATGGGAGGAGATGTAAGATTAGGGAATAGGAAGTAGGGAAATTTGGTTGGAATACTGACTACATGGAGAAGATTTATGTACCCAAGGCCATAGGGCAAGCGAATCCACCTTTCTGGGACTCAGTTTTTTCATCTCCAAAAAGGGCTTAATGTATCCTTCACAACCTACTTCATCTAGCCTTTTAACAAGCCACAAGTCACTACGTAAATGTAGCATTTTGTTCCTTTCCTTTTGCTTTTAATCAGGGCTGCCTCTTAATGTAACCCATTCCTGGTCCATCTATCTCACAGGGTTGTAATGAGAAGCAAATGATATAAAGTGCTTTGTAAGCACACACAATAAAATTATATATGTATCTATAATTATATGTGTATATGTATAATTATATGTGTCTGTACATTCACATACATAAATAATAATAGCTAACATTTATGTAGCATTTACTATATGCCAGGTATTGTGCTTTCCAATGATTATCTCATTAGTTCTTCCCAACAACCCTTGGAGGGAGATGCTATTGTTATGTCCATTTTATAGATGAGGGAACTGAGGGGAACAGAGGTGAAGTGATTTGCCCAGAAGGTCATATATATACTAAATATCTGAGGCTGAATTTGAATTCAGGTCTTCCTGACTCTAAGTACTGCACTCTACCCACTTTATCACCTAGCTGCCCTTATATGTGTATGTAGATGACACATTTTTTGAAGAACAGGATCCATTATTTCTTGCTACATGGAACTCCTGAAAAAGAAACTCCCTTTTCCAATACTGATTGTCACTTGCTCCCACAATTTAGTCTTAGAGATTTGATCTGGGCTCAGGGGACTTGCCTAAGGTCTTATAACCATTGTGATGGACTTGGATCTTTTCAATAATGAGTGATTCAAGGCAATTCCAGTAGACTTGGGATGGAAAGAGCCATCTGCATCCAGAGAGAAAATTATGGGCACTGAGTGTGGATCAAAGCACAGCATTTTCACCTTTCACAGTTGCTGTTGTTATTGTTCATTTGCTTCTTTTTTCCTTTCACCTTTTTTTTCTTTTTTTTTCTCTCACCTTCTGATCTGATTTTTCTTGTGCACATGATGAATATAGAAATCCGTTTAGCAGAATTGCACGTTTAACCTTATCAGATTGCTTTCTGTCCATAGGAGAGTGGGGGAGTGAGGAAGAAAAATTGGGGACCCAAGGTTTTGCAAAGGTGAATGTTGAAAAGTATCTTTGCATATTTTTAGAAAAATAAAAGGCTATTTTTAAAAAAGAAGGGGTATCAGAATAGTTAATCAGGAGTGTGTCAGGTTCCTGGGGCCCCTCTGCCCAGTTCCTTGCCAGATCATGCTTTCTTCCCTTTGAATCCCTAACTCTGACCTAGGATATCTCGGGTACTTTGTGTGTTTGGCACCTGCCCCTTCTCCCAGAGGCCTCCACTTCCTAGGACACTGCTCTCAGCTGTCCATATTATCTCTCATGAGGTGATGACTGATGAGGCTTTAAGGCATTCCTCCTGGGGGGGGGGGTCTGTCCTGGAGAAGGGGACTCTGGGAGGACGACACCAAGTAATGAAGTGTTAATGGTGGGATTTCAGACACTGTGATTCTCTAAGGGAGAGAGTGATCCGGAGGAGAGTTGTTCGCTCTAGTCCCTCAGAGGCCGGTTTGCTTTCTCCCCTTCCTCCTCCTAGAGATGTCAGAAGTTCCTCCCTCTACTTCTCCTTCCCTCTTGAACCCTAACTGCCTCCCCACTCCCTCCATCCTGGGCATCTCTAATACCTGCTTGAATTGGAGTGGGACCCTCCACTTGCACAAACCCCACTCAGAGTCTGGCCCAAACACCTCATTTTACAGATGACCCATTTTACAAGGGAGATGACCTGGACAAGATCTCACAGGCAGTAAGCAGCATTTGAACCCAGGTCCTCGGACTTCAGCAGTCTGCTTGCCTGCTGTGATGACTGGCTAACTCCTCAAGAGAACAAACCATGTCCAAACTTTGGCTCTTCCAATTCCCATCATGCAGTAACTCCTTACTAAATCCTTTCTTTACTAGTTCATAGTTCTAAGCCCCCACCTCTAGGAGCCTTTTTTGGGAATGAGCAAGAGAGCTGGGGTAGGCTGGTTTTGCCTCCTTGGATCTGCTGGGTGCTCCCCTTCCCAGTGTGGGGACGTGGTCAGCTACAGCAGGAAGGGGCCCTCTGAAGACCCAGAGGAGGAAGAAGAGGATGAGATGAGTTCACATCCCAAGCTTCCAAGCACTTAGCCCTCTCCCCACAGAACCTGAGGGGCTCCCTCCTGCTGAAGCTCTAAGTCTAAGATTCCCTGGTTCTGGATGAGGAAGATGAAGCTCAGAAGTATCCTGAATGCCCCTGGGGAGTGGAGAAAGCCCAGCAGGGCACTGAGCTCAGCTCCTTCAGCTCCTACTCCAGGACTCCATGATATTAAAAGGGGGGAAGCCCACTGGGGTCCCATCCCCCTATCTGGGATACATCCATCCCAACCTGGGACAAAAGCTGCAATGTCTCTTACTTATCATCAACTCTGAGCTGCCAAGATCAACCCTTTTCTGGGGACTTGCCTAATGCAAAGGGAATCTGGGGGCTGGGCTGGGCTGGGCTGGAGCAGGGCCAACTGAGCTGACAAGTCATTGTTTCCATTATGTGCTCTGATCCTTAGCAGGCAGTCTGGATTTGGGCCCCTGCCCCCTTTCCCCAAGGGCTGGGACTCAGACTTCTGCTCTAAGGAGAACTCTATTATCTTAGAATCCAGGATTTGAGAAATGAAATCCCTGAGGTCCCAGGGATGAATGGGATGATGGGAGAAATCCAGCCTTTACCCCTCATCTGATAGTGGAGAAGGGAAAGGACCACAATTCAGAGCAATTTACAAAGAAATGCACATTACTATATTCACTAAATCCTGTTATAATGAATACAGTTATTCAGGACTCAAGGCCTGGTGAGAGGAGACAGCTTTGATCTCTTGGATCTGCTGGCCTGTGTGGGATCTGCACAGTCACAGTTCCTTTGATTACTATTCTCTAAAGCATTCTCTCCAGCTTTAACATAAAACTGAAGGCCTTTTTTCTCTTCCTGTTTATGTCTCCTGAACACACAAATATTCACATCCTGGGACTTTTAGCCACTGCATAGTCAGGGGGCTCAGGGTCTCAAAGACTTGCAGCTTCAGGCTCTCGAATCCCTACTTTTTCCCTCCATCAGGGTCTTATGACTGTCCTAATTGACCCACAAGTCTAGGATCTTGCCTTTTGCTGGCACTGGGTCACCGTGGACCAATAAGTGCTGTGTCTCTCCATTATTTTCTCCAAGATGATTTTTTTTACTTGTAATAATCGTAAATAAAGCATTTAGTTGACTCATTCGCAAAGCTGTTCTTTTCACAGCTCTCTCTGGGGATGTAGGGAGGTGCCACAGGTAGTTCATTCAGTGTATTGTCTTTCTCCCTATATGTTTTCCCCAGTAATCATCACCCCACAGAGGGATCCTCAATACTGAATGATATCCTTCATTGAGAGGCTCTATTTCCACTGAGTATCAGTTCTCCAATGTCTGGGCAACCATGTTGATTATTCTAAGTCTGGCAGAAAGGGAAAGGACTGGTTTTGGTAGTGATCAATCAGTCAATAAACATTTATTAAGCACTTACCATGTTCCAAGCACTGTGCCAAGTTCTGGGCACATCAAAAGAAGCAAAAGACAGTCCTTTCCCTTAAAGAACTCACCATCTGGGGCAGCTAAGTGGTGCAGTGGGTAGAGCGCCAGCCCTGAAGTCAGGAGGACCTGAGTTCAAATCTGGTCTGAGACACTTAACATTCCCTAGCTGTGTGACCTCGGGCAAGTCACTTAACCCCAATTGCCTCAGCAAAAAAAAGAACTAATAGGGAAGACAATATGCAAACAAATCCATGCAAAATAAACAATATACAGGATAAATAGAAAATAATGAACTGAGGAAAGGCACTAAAGAGGGGTTGGAAAAGACTTCCGATAAAAGATGAGATTTAATTGGGATTTATAGAAAATCTGGGGGGTCAGTAAGTGAAGTGGAGGAGGAAAAATGCTTCAGGGGAAACAGAGAGAAAATGCCCAAAGCTGAGAGCTGGAATAGCCAGAAGAATGTTATGGGGTATAAAAAGATTAGAAAGATAGAAGGGGGGCAGATTACCAAGGGATTTGAACACCAAATAGAGCAGTTTGTATTTGATCGTGGAGGCAATAGAGAGCCACTGGAGTTAATTGAGTGGGGGAGGTGACATGTTTGGACATACCCTCTAGGAAAATACCTTTGATGAATAAAGGATGGAGTGGGGAGAGGTAGACAGAGCTGCCCTCCTCCAGTAGCTATTGTAATATAATGCAGGTGTAAGATGATGAGGGATTATACCTTTGGGGGGGGGGAGAGTGTCAAAGAAGAAAAGGGGAGTTTGAGAGATGCTGTAGAGGTGAAATCCCCAAGAGATGCTGCAGTGGCAATACCAATATGGCGCCAAAGCCCATCAATTTCACTGCAGCATCTCTTGGAGATTTCACCTCTACAGCATCTTTCCTCCTTTTCAGGTGCTCTCTGTGGAAGGGGCAGGATCTTCTGGTAACCTTGGGGCCCATTCACTTCCACTTGCCTTCATTTTTTCTGTGATTTCCTTTGTTAAATGGAAGATTTGGGTTAAGTGATCTCTAAAGAACTTTCCAGTTCTAAATTTATATTAAAAAAAAAAACAAAAACAAAACAAAAACAAAACAAACAAAAAAAACAACCTACTAGTTCTGAGTTCAGATCTTCCCTGTACACTTATTATCTGTGTAAACTTGAGCAAATCTCTTAACTTTTTTAGGCTTCAGTTTCCTCATCTGTGAAGTAAGAGAGTTGGATTAGAGGTCTTTTCTGCCCTTGATCTTTAATCCTAAAATCCTATAATACCAGAAAAGCTTTGAGCTTTGTTGGGAACCACAAAACTAACCAGATCTACTGACTCTAGCACTGTAGGAAGTCACTGTGGTCCCCAGTGGCCAGGGAAGATTATAGCATGGGAGTGTGGGAATTGGATTGGGCCTTGAAGAATGGATAGAGTGGTAGAAAGATAAAGGGAGGAATCTTGTGTTGCAGAGGGTGTGGTCTTCCACACCTGGAGGGATGGCATGGGACAGTGGGAAGAAGCCTCAGAGGTATGGGAGTTGCTGTATGATGCTGGCAGGGGAGATAGAACAGAGAGAAAGAAACCCAGAAATGGCTCTTGGTGGAATCCTGAGTGTCTGTTCTCTCCATCTGGGCATCCCAGCTTCCTGTTGGCTCAGGTGTTGCTAAGCAACAGTCTTTGGATTTCAGGAGAGACAGACGGGAGGAGGAGGGAGGGGGCGAAATGGAGGAGACAGATTGGGAGCTGTCTCCAGGGGTTCAGACAGGGCCCATGTTCCCATTCGGATACTACAGATGACCAACAAGATCACGAGGCTCTAGGGGGGCCTCTGAGAATCCTGTCTTCCCCATAATTCACATCGATTCTCCAGGAGTCAGTTTCCTCATCTGTAGAGTGAGGACATTGGACATGACAGCAAACAGGGTCTCTCCTAGCCCTCAATCTTGGATGTCTGATGACCCATCTGACCAAGAGCTCCCCAAATCAGAGGTGGCTGTGTCTGCCATCAGATGCCCTCAGACTGAGATTGTTTGAGGCTTGTGGGAGAGGCAGTATTCTTTGTCCTAGGCTATCTATCCATTGCTGAATAGGACAGAATGCCAGGTTAGGGAGAAGATGATCCAGTCCAATCTTCTCTCATTTTACACCATCCAGGGATAGTGATTGACTTGTCCAGGGTCACACAGATTGTGGCAAAGCTGGACCCACTGGCAGTAGAAAGAACTATGGGTTTGGAGTAACAGAACCTGATGATCACAACTTATGTGACTTTGGACAAGTCACTGAACCTCCCTGCCTGAGTTTCCCCTTTGAAAATTGAAGAGATGCCCTCAGAAGGGCCTTCCAACTCCAGTTCTATCAGCCTGCTCTCCAGAAGGAGGCAGGAGGGATAAGGATTTTGGACTCCTGGGCTTTCTTCTGCCCTAGCCTTGCTCTGGCTGGTTCCAGCATTTTCTCCCCTTTTCTGAAGCTCTCAGTAGGGAGAAGTTTGCCAAATCTCCCTTGCTGAGTCATGAAGGGCAGGGGCAGGCTAGGGCAAGCAGCCTGACACATCCCTCTGGGCACCTTCTTTCATTCCCCCTTTAATCCCACCCCTGACTCAGATGCTCGTGACCCCATAAGAATTTTGGAGGCAGGTTTGAGGGGAGGGGCAGGAGGTGTGTCATGTAAGAGGAAGAAGAAGGGGTATTTGGGGGGGGAAGTCTTGGGGTGGCCTGTTTCTGGCTGCCAGAAGTGTTCCCCGCTCCCCCATTCAGGACCCTGAAATTGCCTCCTGCTCTCTCCATCTTCCTCTCAAACCAAATAGGCAGATCGTAGGCTGGATCCTGCTCTTTCCAAGGGTATCTGAGGGCTTCTCTCACTGTTGTCTCTTCTGTGGAGTGAACTGGGCCCTGCCAGTCCCAGAGGGATAGAATACTGGCCCTTTGGAGCTGGACGGAACCATAGAGGTCACTTAGTCTAAAGAGGGAAACTGAGGCCAAAAAGCTATAGTGATTTGCCCAGAGAGTGTCAGACCTGGATTCAAATCCAGATTAGTTTGTCAAGGCCCCCATTGGGGGGAAGGAGCCTCCAGCATGGTCCCAGACAAGTAGGGAGAGGGCCGTGTTTATCATCATTTCTGCCCTGTACTTGTCCTTCAATCCGTCCACTGATGACCAGTGACTTCTCTTGGATTTTTGTCTGCCTATTTCATGTAGGAGAACCTTAGTTCTCTAGCTAGATCCTAAGCTCCCAGGAAGGGTCTGAAAGGATCCTTTTCCTGCTGCTCTGGACCCATGAATGACTGAACGACCGAATGAATGAACCAAGGAAAGCCTTAGTCATCTGACATGAGAACAAAACTAACATCATTGGGAAGGTGAATCAGAGAGAAGTTCATCATCTGATGCTTTCAGCCACTGCCTCCCTACCCCGAGGCTTTCCATTGTTAACTAGAAGGATCCAGTGAGTTTGATATTCAATGCTGACCTTAACCCTGCTTTACAGCCACATCTCTTTACTTCCCTGCTCAGATCCTAGGTCCAGCCAAACAGAGGCACTCACTAGAGGGATGGATGAAGTGGACAGCTGCCTAAAGCATCCTAGCCAGTAGGACTTTTAAAAAATTCAATAGTATTTTATTTCTCCAATTACATGTAATGACAGCTTTCAACATTCATTTTTGTAAAATCTTGAGTTCCAAATGTTCTTTTCTCCCTCCCTTCCTTCCTTCCTTACACCCTCCCCATGACAACAAGTAATCTGATATAGGCTATATGTATACAATCATTTAAATGATATTTCCATATTCAAGTTGTGAAAGAAAAATCAGAACAAAAGGGGAAAACCACAAGAAAGAAAAAGCAAACAATTTTTTAAACAGGTGAAAATAATATGCTTAGATCTTCATTCAGCCTTTTTTTAAAAGTATATTCAGATAGTATGGTGGATAGAAGGTAGTCTCAGGATCAGGAAAGCCTGAATTGTCGTCCTCTCTGGGACCTATATTAGCTGTGTAACAATGAGCAATCACTCACTTTCTCCAGTCCCTCTGTTTTCTCATGTGTAGAATAACTTCTGACCATCAAAAATCCCATGACCTTTTTCATGACACCCCTTTTCCTGCCTACTCTCCCACTTTCCAGGTGCAACTCAAAGGCCACTTCCCTGACTCTCCACCCCTGTCCTAAAGAATCACTTCCATTTCCCTTTTTACACTACAGATGCACCTATAACTCTACTGGTTGGTTGGTCATTGTCTTCCATTCTCAAAGAAGACCAAAATGATATCACCATGTTAGAGTAGAGTTCCGTGTGTCCAACTGGCTAGCCAGACCAATCCAAGCTCAGAACACCCTGCCATAGGTTGGACACAAATTGTCCATCTGAACATTTGGGGTGGACTCTCTAACTTTGTGCATCTCACTTTCTTCTGAGCACCTTCTCTGTGCTCTATGAGCGCTATGCTGAGTGGTCCTGTGTTTCCCATGTCATTCAATCAATTCTAAAGTTCTTGAGAAAGACCTTGAGGTGTCCTTATATCGCTTTTTCCAACCACCTTGTGAGGTATTTCTAGACCATACTAGTTCTTTCTAAGGGGCACTATAATGCATAGAGGACTGGAGTAAGAGGACCTCAGTTCAAATCCAACCTCAGACACTTACTAGCTGTGTTAACACTCCTGTATTAATCTTTGTTTGCCTCAGTTTCTTCACCTGTAAAATGGAGACAATAATTGTACTTCTCTCCCAGGGTTGCTGTAAAGAACAAATGAGATAACTATAAAGTGCACAGAGTGCTTGGCACATAACATGTGCTATATAAATGTTAGCTGTTATCTTTACCTGTATCTGACTCCCATTTGGGTTTTTTTTGGGGTAAAGATATTGGAGGGGCTTGCATTTTCCTTCTCATTTTACAAACGAGGAAACTGAGGCAAACAGGGTGAAGGGACTTGCTCAGGGTTATACAGCTAGTAAGGGACTGAGGGCAGATTTGAAATCAGCAAAATAAATCTTCTTGATTCTAAGCCTGGTGTTCTATTCACTGCACCACCTAGTGCCTGGCACTGAGACAATTCTAATCTTTAAGAAATCAAGCCTATTTGTGCAGGGGCATTCACTGTTAAATTTTGTTAGATTTTCAGTGTGAGCATTTACACTTTGGAAATTAGCATGGGCTACTTGAAAGACAAGATTTCTTCTTTGTGCCCCCAAAGCCTAGTTTTGCACTTGGTAGAGACAGGGTGAGGGACTTGCTAATTCACCCACAGAAGAACTCAGCATCTTCTGTATGATATGTGGTCTTAGAGGTGAAGCTACTTGCCCACAGTCACCCAACAGGATGGGCTAGAAATCAGCCAAGTCTCTCTACTGGACCACTCTGCCTTGTCTTCCCCAATAACTGCCCAGAAAACCTATTCCTGAAGAGTCAAATTGAGGGTCATCTCTGACTATTCTTTTCTATATTATCCCTTCCCCATCTTTCTCCCTCCCTTGTCAAACTCAGGAGTTTCATTGCACCTAGTAGGGTTTGTAGTCTCTATAGTTTGAATAGACTCAATTTGTGATGAGAGACTGGAACGGCAAGGGGCAGCCTGGGAGTCTGGAGCTTTTGAAAGCTGTGGGGCTTGAGGGGGTAAGGAGAAGAGAGGAACTGAGGAATGGGAGCCTAAGGACTAGGGACTTGGGGACAAGGTTAAAGGGTGCTGGAGACCTTGGAGATTCAGGGTTTTCGGCTGGAATTTTAGGCTCTGAGTTAAGGGGTTAGGTTGGGGAGTATAATGAGTGGGAAATGTCAGAGAATAAATTTTCTAAAGATAGGAACTAATTTGATTTTTGTCTTGTATCCACAATGGTTAGCACAGTACCTGGGATGTGACTTAATAAATGTGTGTTGACTGATCCATCTGGACTCCTTAGAGGAAACTCCTTAGCCACTGACCAACTATCCTTAGGAAATTGGAAGATTTTGCCAAGCTAGAGAGAAGGCACAGAGTGGAATAGCAGATGAGCTGTATGGCCTCAGGAACTGCTGTCTTCCTCCCTTCTAACTAGATCCCACTTGGGTCAATTTTTATCATTGTTACTCTTTGGGTACTTTCAATATGAGGATTCTTTCCCCCAAAACTTGTATACAACTTAGAGTCTTAGGGGTAACATTAAGAATTCAAGTAGCTCATTCAGAACCACTAAGTCCAATGTATCAGAGGGGTACAATGTATCAGATCTTCCAAACTGGGGGCCAGCTCCCTAACTCACTAGGCCATACCACCCTTCATCTGTGGCAATAACCCACCATTCGGTAAAAACCTCTTTGGGATTCGGTGTTATTAGATGAACTTTCACCTTGGGGCTCTTCACAAACCTCAGTGGAAGACCACAGCCATTCTCTCCTCACCCTCCTAATGAGGGTATGACAGACACCTACATTTCTTGTGCCCTTGAGTTGGAAGACCAATATCCCTAGAATCAGAGCCTTCTAAGATGTCTGGTTCTCCAGAGTACTTGTTGGGGGCAAGATCTGATATACCTTGTATGTCCCTCTTTCCCCTAACCTCAGCAGCCACATTTACTGAAGCCCCAGAAAAGGGAGTTCTTTCTGTCAATGTCCTTGTCACACGGTTTAACATCAGGAAAGGGTATTGTCTTCTCAGTGGAAATGTCATTGCTGAAGATGTATCACTATCAGCTTTGTCTCTATGCCTTGAAGACCAATGGCATATTCTCACCCATCTGATTTTCAGCTAAAACCTTTATATATTTTCTCCACTTTGAGAATAAGACATTTCTTTGTATCTCCTATGCTTTTTCATCCATCCATTTGATAAAACCTTTAAGAAACTTAGGGCTCAACAAAGTCACCAACTGTCCTAAACCCGACCATATACTACTACCCTTTTCATACTGTCAACAATCCAGATCCGTAAATTCCCTAGAAAGGATTGTAAAAAATATATATAAACTCCTTGAGCGCAGGACTGATTTTTTGATGTTTTCATGCTTCTGATTTCTAATGCAGTTCCTGGCACATAGTAGCCATTTAATATATACTCGTCCAAATGTATTGAATTGATAAACACCAATTAATCTGTTTTAGATTTCTTAGCTCCCCCCAGTAGAGATCCAATCAATTTAATCACCAAAGTATTTTTTTCCAGCTTTATTTAGGAAACACAGTAAATGTTTCAGTATAAAATAGCAAAGAGGGGTGGGGGGAGATAGAGAGAAAGCAGACTGATAGATATGCTTCAAGGGATCAGCCCAGCAGAGGGCAAGGGCTCCCCAGTGGAAGTGGCTCAAGGCTTGGGGGTCTCTATTTGGAAGCTGCTCCTTCTGACTTTTTTGCATCAGCACCTCCAATCTCAGCACGGGTTTCAAAGGTAACTGGAATAGTGACTTCTGCAGACTGGATGGCAGGCTTGGGCAGAGGGGCTTCCACGGATAGTGTCCCATCAGGGGACAGAGAAGACACAACTGAAGTGGCATCTACACCAGAGGGCAGGCTGAAGAAAGAAAGGACAGACTTGAGTTGTAAGACCAATGTTGGGATACCAGGACAGCCTGTCAGAAGTTAAGTGAGGAGAGGGGCCATTTCTTCTCTCAGATTTATATTTCCTCTAGTCCAGGCAGAGTATTTTGTATATCATAGACATTTAAAATAGGGTTAGGGACTGGACTTGTGATTTCATTGGTAAAGGAACTTCTGGGTGAAGAAAAACCTAACAGTTTAGGCTGACTCTTTCTCTGAACCTTAAAGTTTTAGAGAGTTACCTATGACACTGAGAAATTACATGACTTATCCAGGATCATGCAGCCAAGATGTGTTAGGGTGGGGGATCTTGAACCCTTCACCTCCTGGCTTCTAGACTGGTTTTCTGTCCAGTGTGACATGCTATCTCTCTAGACTCAATATATGGAGGTTTAAAATTTTTTTAGAGGGGGTGGTTGTTATTTCTGAACCTTTAGCCCTAGCCCTGAGCTCCCATCACCAACAATGAGCCTTCAATCTTAGCAGTTGAATCCCCATCTCCAGCCGTAAACTTCCACGCCCATCATAGGGACCCATTTATACTCATATACACCATAAACTTACAGCTGAAAGCGACCTTCCAAGTCATCTAGCCCAACCCCCTCTTTTTAAACTTGAGATTTAAGTCAAGTCACTTTTCCAGAGTCACACAGCTAACAAATGGCAACAGTGGGATTTGAATTCAGGTCCTTCTGACTTCCAAGTTGAGCATTTCTCTCTTTCTCTCTCAGTAGACTTCCTACTCCCTGTATACCTTGAGATTTAAGACCCAGACAATTGCCCCTAGACCCTAGTATCAGTTTGGAATGGTTCTGTGTGGGGACTGGACACGGGGAAAGAATAAAGAAGGAATGATTGGGAATTGGAGACTCCCCCCAAAGCACCAGTTCCTTCTCCAATACTCACGTATATTTCCTAGTAAAACATCTGGAGATAAAGCCATGCTCATCTTGTCTCTCTTCATGTTTGCCTGGGGGAAGTGGAAGAGAAACAAATGAAGGTTGGGGCCCTCTGGGAGACGCCCAAGACCACCCCCTTTTTTGCCTCCCCAGTTGTTTTCTCATAGGATCCCAGGATTGGGGACCTTAGAGACCAACATTTAATAGAAGAGGAAACGGCCCAGAGAAAGGAAATGACTCCAAGGTTACACGGCAAATAGCAGAATCAAACTTTTGAACTGGAAATCTCTGGCTGAAGACCCAGTGGTTTTCCATAATCCTTTGTAAATTGCCTTCTCTTGCCTGGGGAGTTCCCCTTAAGCCCGTATCCTGAAGGGATGGGGGAGTGACCCTGCAAATGCTCTCGGGGCTGTTGGGGGGGGGAAGTAGTTTTCTTTAAAGCCTTCAGAAATGGCAGGAGCTGGAAGCAAGCCCAGTCTCTGGTTCAGAAAGCCTGGAGCTGGAGATGGGAGCTTAACTGGAACTCCTTGGCCCAGAGCAGAGACTGCATCAGAAGGTTCCAAAGGTAGGCAGGGGTTTGGGCTCTGAGATATGTTTTTGACTTTCTTTGCATCCCCAGCACTTAGTACAGTAGGCATACAGTAGGCACTTAATAAGTGCTTACCCACTAGCTTCTTACTCATGTTTTGTGGGGAAAACACAACCTGCCAAAAGAATTGGGGCTTAGTTCTGCTGGGGGATTGGGGGCTCGGGGGCTTGGTCCTACTGGGGGCTTGAAGGCTTAGTCCTGCTGGGGGCCCAGGGGCTTGAGCCCGACATTTGAGGGAAAAGGGTTCTGAGTCAAGCCCCATCTAGGTTCCTTCCTTCCCCATGTGCAGCAGTAATAAACATGTTTTCTCCCTGCAAGTCCAGGCTAGGAGAGGGGACAGCGTGTACCAGCTTCCTCCGGGATGGGGGTAAGAGGGAAGAATGTTGGGAGGGGCCTCCGATGGCTTAACCCATCCCTGCCCAGCCCAGCCTGGGGTAGCCAGCCCTGCTACCCAGCCCCAGCCCCTCAAGCCCCGCCCTAGCCCAGGCCAGCCAGGGACTGATGGCATTTCCAGGGTTCTCCCTATGAAGGCTCAGGAGGAAAGCTCGCCCTGCCCCCCTTCCTTCCCCTTAGCCCATTACCAGCTTAAACCCCCCTGTGTGTCCCCCACCGCATAGGCAGCAATGCCCAGGGGCAAGCTGGAGAGCCGGGGGGCGAGGGGCTGGGATGTGAGCTCACCAGTGATCTCCACCACTCCATCCTTGGTCTTCACGGTCAGCTCCTCAGGGGCGAAGTGATTGACATCGAGGGTCACCCGCCAGCGGTCGGCTGTGTGTTGGATCTCTGATATCCCCCGACTCAGCTGCCTGCTGAGTGCCCGGCTATAGGCCTGGGTGGGAGGTGGGGGGACCAGGGGACCAGCAACAGCAGCAGAAACCTGCTCAGCCACAGGGCTGGGCAGCAGCCGGACGTAGCCTGGCCAACTGGTGTGGCTGGGCCACTGGTACCAGTCTTCTGGCAGGCGGGGAAGCCCGAAGGACTGGTCAAAGAGGCGGCTGCTAGCCGGGTACCAGTCCCTGAAGGGGTCCCAGCTGGGGCTTCTTTGAAAGGTGAAGGGCACTCGTCTCTCAGTCATGGTGAGTTGCCAGCGGTAGGTGGGCAGCGCTCAGGACCTGCAGCTCTTCCCTGGAGCTCTGGGAATGAGTGGCTAGGCTGGGCTGGCCCCGGTTATAAAGAGTCAGAGCCAGTTATTTTTAGCAGGCGGTCTCAAGACTCTATTAATGGTAATTACACTGGGGCAGAAAGCCTGGGGGGCGGGAGCAGGGGGGCCGGGCTAGGACAACGTCCACCCCCTTAGATTCCTTGGGGAGAGAGACAGACAGAAGGAAAGAGGGAGGGAAAAGAAGTCCAAGCCCTGCCCAGGACCTGGAACTTTCACTCATCTTTCTGGAAAGTGAAGGAAGCAGAGAGAAGGTGGGGAGAGGCTGGAGGATTGGGGGGGGCAAGAGGGGGGAGAATCTCCTCTTTCATCCCCCCTTCTCCAGGAACTTGGATCAGAACCCAGTCCAGGGTACAGAGAGTACGGGCTTAACTTGAGTATCCCAGGGAACAGGATGTGACTGGGTCACCCCTCTCCCTCTCTGGGACACCCCCTCAAATAAGTAGCTCTCCCCATTGTCCAGAGAGGTTGAGACTTTGCCAGGGGCCCACAGAACAGAGGTATGAACCGGGAGACTTGTAGGTGCATGAAGTTTAGAGACTTTATAGCCCCTTCTCCCATTTTGCTGATGAGGAAACTGAGGCTCTAGGAGTCAGTTACTTGGCCAAAGTCACTCATAAATCACCAATAGAAGAATCATGTGACTCCTAACTCTATCCATTCGCCCTGATCGGGGAACACTTAGGAAGGAGGGCAGGGCAGAAGTGACCCCACAGTCAGGGTGGGAGTGGGGAGTAAGAAAGACTGCCCTCTTTGGTTCAATATCTTGAAAAAACTTTGAATCTCAGCTCCTTTTTTTCCTATTTTCACTGTTTCCTCCCTTTCTCTCCAAGGGTATTTCCTCTCCTCTTTTTCCTCTGCACCCACCCCCTGCCCCTGTCCATCTCCTGCCCTTAGCCCCCAGGGAGGATTCCTTTGCCCAGTTAGCTCTGAGCTAGGACCAGCCCTGTGACATAACCTAATCCCTGACAACAGACACCCACCCAGAGACTTCCCACTTCCCAGAGAGGTTGGGAGCCCCTAATGTCTATTCTTGGGGGACTTATTTGTGAAACACAGTGAATATTCTAGTATAAAATAGTGTGAGAAGGTGGGGCAGGGATTGGGATTCTGACACTGAGACCCTGAGGAGACAGCACCCTCTCCATCCTCGAGGACAAATCCTTCTGTCTTTCAAAGCCTCCTTTTGTCCTCCTGGGACACTCTATAGAAAGAACTTTCCAAGATCAGAGGTTCAGATTTCACCTCTGACACACTGTGTGTGACCCTGGGGAATTATTCACTTTCTTAGAACTCAGTTTCCTCATTTGTGAAATGGGGAGGGGGATTGGAGTAGACAGACCCTGAGGTCTCTTCCAGCTCTAGAACTAAGTTGCCATGAATCCACCCCTCCCCCAACTTCCGTGGGGTCTGTGCTCATATCTAAAATGAGGGGCTGTGACTTAATGACCTCAGAAATCCCTTTCAGCAGGTTATAATCTTATGACCTCTAAATTCTGAGATCTAAATCTATGTTCCTATTACTCATCGGTGTCTCCCCATCCTCCTTCCCCACCCCTAGATCAAGGAGAACTGGAGAAATGAGGGAGCTCAAGCCCGTAAAAGGCTCCAAACTCCGAGATGAGACAGATGATTGAAACCCACACCATGTCCCTTCCCAAAAGGTCTGGAGTAAGGCTGGTGAGATCACACCTATAAAGTGCTTTGAGCAATCTGGAAGAAAGGGAGGAGAAGGGGAGAAAATATACCCAGCTTCCCCTGCTCTCCCCTCTGCCCTGCCCCATATATTTTCCATTTTAAGAAAATAAGGATAATCTAACATAGAAAAAATAATTCAAATTGGAGTCTTCTCTCTGAATTGTTCCCATTGACTCTCCTCCCACCAACAGGTTACTCCAGTCAAGGTGGGGTTGGGCTGGGTATCAGACAGGGTTGGGTGGTATAGGGGGCGAGCCCTAGAATCTTTCAACAATGGAGGAGAGTGTTTGTGGATGTCACGTTTCCACTGGACAACCTCCTCTCCTCCTGCTTCCTCTTTTGCTCAGTTCTTTTGAGATGGAGAAGACAGGGATGGAGGGCCAGGATTTCTACTCTGCTTCTATGCAGCTTGCCTCCTCTGTTCTTCCAAGCCCCACCCAGCCATGTTTTCTGAAAAAAAAAAATTAGGTGAGATCAGAAACCACAGGGAGTGCCAACCTTCCGAGTTCACCTTGTCCCTGAGTGGAGTCTGGGAATCTCTCCTCAGTGGGAGGAAGAAGCTGAAAGCTTCTGGACCTCTTTCAAGTTAGAATCTCAAAGTCTTTTATAACTCTCCACAAACGCCAGCTGTGTTCTGTGGGTGTGGGCTCGAAACAATTTGACAGGTTAATCTCCCTTCATCCTCCCCTCCCCTTGTCCAGAAGAACTGTACCCACTTTCAGAGAAGTGTGGAAACCAGGGGAAGGTCACACAGCTGGCAGTGGCTAAAATGGAATTAGATCCAAGACTCTGCATCCCTTGAATCCGTCTCTCCTTTGTGGCTCCAAATTCGGGCCCTCTTCCCTCAACTTTCTTAACTTTGTGATATCTTAACTGCAGATGTATTTGTTCCAGTCACCTCCTAAATTCCTGGTTGAGGTAGGTAAATGATTCCCAGAGAGTTCTCCTTAGTCAATACTCAACTATCTCTTTCATCAGGAATGAAAGAGTTCTCCTTAGACAATACTCAACTATCTCTTTCATCAAGAGTGAAACTTTGCCCAAGGGGAGAACAGGCTTTAGGTATTGATTGGAGCCCAGAGGGAGAGAGTAGAAAGGATATTTAGTGAAAGGGAGCAGGGCCATTAGGGAAAAGGCTGGGGCTAGGAAGAGGAAGGACATCTCAGGAAACTGAGGGGTTCAGCTCAGAGCTAGAGCTTTGAGGAAGTACGCCATAGGGAACAACCACTAGGGCCATACTGGACTCTGAAGGCCCATGGATCCAGAAAAAAAAAAAACTTTCTCCAAGGCCAGCTACTCTTTGTGTCTATGATTGGTCCCTTGGAAAGATACTGCCCATGTGCCACGAAGTCAACTAGCTTAGAGTCATCTGGTCTGATCTCTCATTTACTGAGAAAGGAACTGAGGTCAAGAGCTAGAAAAGGGTTTGCTCAAGATCACACTGGGACTCAATGACAGAATTGGGAAGAGAGCCCAGGTGACAGTGGGAGGGGAGTTGGACCTGGAGAAGAACTGGATAGGAATTTTAACTTGGTCATTTGCTAGCCCTGGGTAGATCACTTCCCCTCACCTGTGCAAAGAGGAGTTTGGACTAGGTAACCTCTAAGCTGATCTGACTTTCCAGAGCTTAATTCTCTGATCCTATGAGCCTTGATTTGTTTTTCCTATTCTGCCAGCCCTGAGGGTAAGAGGGTAGCACTAGACACAAGAATACAAGAATTGTTGGGCAGCTAGGTGGAGCCGTGGATAGACCACCAGCCCTGAAGTCAGGAGGCCCTGAGTTCAAATTTGATCTCAGACACTGAACACTTCCTGGCTGTGTGACCCTGGGCAAGTCACTTAACCCTAATTGTCTCAGACAAAAAAAAATTAAAAAAAAAATACAAGGATTGAGCAAACTGAACTGTGTGCTCCCATGCTCAGGCTTGATGGCCCCGAAGCCCAGAACTTGGTCTCTTATCTTACACCTCCTGATGTAGCTCCCTGCCTCCCATAGTCCCTAAGTCCTTCTCACTTCTTTATCTCCTTTTAGAGGTTGGGCTGCTGTAAGATGAAAGATTTCCTGGGATAGAAGAGGAATTGGGCATGTTTGGAAAGCCTGGGTTTGAATCCCAGCTCACCATAGAGGTCATCGTTGGAAGGGATCTTAGAAACCATCTAAGCTGATCCCATTCTACAGATGAAAGAAGTAAAACTCAGGAGCATTACATGACTTGCCTAAGGTCACACCGGAGTAAGTAATCGCTCTGAACCTCAGTTTCCTCATCTTTAAAATGGGATATTAATAGCACTGCTCTACTGGAATTGCTGTGAGACTGCAAGGAATTCATAAAAAATCAACATAACAATGTCAGTTATTATTAGCAGTTTGGAGGGTTGGATTTCTGTGAGACTGAAAAAAATTAATAAAAATTAACATAACAACATCAGTTATTATTATTATTAGCAGTTTGGAAGAGTGGGTGAAGAGCTGGCATTGGAGATCTGGGTTCAAGTCTTCCCTTTAACACATACTGGCTGTGTGACCTCTTGGAAATTGTCAAGATATTGGGAGACACCCTGTTTTCCAGATCTAAAGCAGGCTGTGCCCTGAGTTTGGCATAACAACAATCCTTTGTGCTCTGGATGATGTCACCCTTTGGCAAAATCACTTAATTATTGTATTCCTTTGACCAGCACCAGGTGTTCTCTGAGTCTGAACAAGCTTGGAGAAGCACCCATATTCTGGTCGTGAAGTCCTGCTGTGACTCAAATTTGACTCATTGTGCTGTTACCTCCCATTGTCAAGGCCGTGGCTCACTCGTAGCCATAGGTATAAGTCCTGAGATAAGTACTACACTGCCTTGGGCCTCCCTCCCCCATTAGGGATGGGGCCCCGACATTTGTCCTGGATTGCAAGCCATTTCTTTGATTTTGAAATTAAACTCCTCTTTGATTTCCGACTCTCCTGGCTTCACCCTGCTCTGTTCAGCTCTAGCCATCCATAGGTTAGAGGCTGGTTCCATCCAGTTGACAAAACTTATATTTCAAAAAAGGCACTTATCTGCATTGGTGGAGAGACTTTCTTCACCTGGGAGTTCCCTATATTGTTAAAATCACAACTTCTAATCTATGATTATTACTATTATTATTCTAGGAAACAAACCTAAACTGGGAGTTAGGGGACTTACGGACCAATCCTAGCTTTGTCACTAAAGCCAAGAGCATACTTCATGACCTTGGGCATACCATTTGCTCTTTCCTGGTGCTAAATTCAACCCTCTCTTTCTTCCAAGTTTAATGACCTCTTCCCAAAGGTTAAAAAAAAATCGAGGGTTCCCCCCCTGTAAATTGAGGATTAAATGATCTCTAAGATCCCTTGATTCAGATGAGACATCCTATTCTGGTAGAGGCAGGGTGGTGCAGTGGAGAGCAAGCACTAGCTTTGGAAACAAGAATTGTGTTCCTATTCCACTTCTGACCCTTTTCCTACGTGACCTTGGGCACATAGATTTCCTGTTTTTGGTCTTGATTGCCTTATCTGTAAAATGGTCTCTGAGGTCTTTTAGGTCTTTTAGGACTCTAGTTTTCTGATCCTAATATCACCAAGGAGGGAGAGATCATTTAAAAATTAAAAAAATAAACAAACTGTGAGTTAATATATATATTATATATATACATACATATATATGTATACATATATATGTGTGTGTATATTTGTTTTGTTGTTGAGAAAGGCAACCAAGCTCTAAAGGATTTTCTTAGGAAAGCAAAGGCAAGGGGGCAGTGAGATACTGAAGTGAATAGAGTCAGGAAGACCTGAGTTCCAATGTGACCTCAGATATTTAATACTTTCTAGCTGTGTGTAAGCAAGTCATTTAACTCCAATTGGCTAGCCGAGAGAGACAGAGACAGACAGACAGAGACAGACAGAGACAGACAGACAGAGAGAGAGACAGAGACAGAGACAGACAGAGACAGAGAGAGAGAGAGAAAGGTACAGTCACTCCTACCACTTCTGACAGGACTGGGGAGGGCTGTGACAAAGGCGAGTTCAGATTACAGGAGGGGTGGTCATCCCAACACCCATCCCTGACTATCTAGAGTATGTTGGGGGAGAGAGAAAAGCAGGGAGGAGTGGTAAGAATCTTCCAACCCGTCCCTTATGATCCCAGAAACTTTAGGAGAAACCACTGTTCCTATGTCAAAGTCCCTGGGGCCAGACCCTATCTCCGCCCCCTCCTGCAGGATCAGATTT
>JAJPUD010000226.1:593060-604242 GCA_023553655.1 Myrmecobius fasciatus | reverse complement strand
CCCTGGGGCCAGACCCTATCTCCGCCCCCTCCTGCAGGATCAGATTTATTTTTCTGATGGCAATACTGTTGTGCCCCCCTTCAATTTCACGAGTGACAGGTGACCCAAATATTAATGGCAACTTAATTGTGAGAAGCCTTGCCAAGGACTTCTCAGGGGACTGAGTCTGAAGCAGGGGACGCCAAACAGATGGGCTATTTCAGGCCCCCAGAGTCCCTTTCCTCATCTGTAAATTGAGGACTTTGGCCTCCTTGACCTCTCAGGTGGCTTCCAGTTCTAGATCCGAGATGCTGGGGCCCTGTGACACCCTGGCACCCAGCTCCAGAGGAAGCGTCTCAGGGGTCCACCTGCAGGAACCCCAGACTGGAGGCTGTGCTAGGGGTGCCAGGGGCGCTTGGCAAGCGTCCCGGAGGAAGGGCCCAAGTGGGTGAGTCACTCGCGCAGGGATGCAATCCCCTCCTCCACCTCTCCAGTTCTGGCCGGGACCCTGCAGCAGGGCGAGCCTGAGCCGGAACCCTCTCCCGGACTTCTCAGAGCACCGGCCCTAAAGCTTGGGGAGGCTACTCCCGGGAGGGGCCCTCAGGGGTCGGGTGGGGTGACCTGGACATCCGGGTCCCAAAGCCTCACGTGGGGAGACAGTCACCTGGGGGGGAGCGGGGCGGGGGGGGGCGGTTGTCTCTTCTTGGTCTCTGCCCTTCCCCCGGCCCAAGGGAAAGGATTCTCCCCTCAGAGAAAGCTTGTGGCCGGCCAAGCTGAACCCCGCTGCCGCCTCTGAGGCGACGGTTTTGCAGGAGAACGAGTCGGAGCAGCCCCCACCCCCAGCACCCCACGGTGCTGGGGAACAGACCGAAGCCTGGGCGTGGCCCCACTCCGGACTCACTTTCCCCAGCTGGAAAACCAGGAGGTTGGAACAAGATGAGCTTCAAGAGCTCTTTCCAGTTTGTCATTGGCTGGTTCGGTGTCCTGGCTCCTCTCCCGACTCCCACTCCCACCCCCAGCCTGCTGACTCATGTTGCATCCAGTATTAAAGGAGGGGGTGGGGCAGGATGGGGCAGAGCGGGGCCAGCAAATCCGGTGGCTGCTGGGGAGGACCATGAGGGCTGGAGCTCCCCTGTCCCAGCCTTGGAAAGCGAAAGGCAGAGGGGACACTTTTAGTCTCAGTCAATAGGCGTTTATTAGGGGGAACAGAAAGACCAAAGTGAAAGTGACTGAGCTGGACAGCGTAGCATTCGTTAGAATACGTCCCCCCGAGTCTTAGCCCCAGTACTGAGCCTCCTTTCTCGAAGGGGAGTCCTCCATCCCTGACACTGAACCCCCAATCCCTGACAGTGATTCCGCTTCCCGAAGGGGAGTCCTCCATCCCTGGCACTGAACCCCCAATCCCTGACAGTGATTCCGCTTCCCGGCCATGGCATCCTTCTCCCTAATTTGAGCTGCCTGCATCCCTAGCAAGAGCATCCTTTCCAATATTGAGTTTTAAGACTCCTGACACTGAGCACCCAGACACAATATTGACTTGGGGCTCCCATATCCGTCAGGAAGCCCTTATCCTTCCCAGAGTTCCCTCTCTGTGCGTTTAATTTGCCGCAGGGACGAAACAAATTTCATACTCTTTTCCTTGGAGCCATTAATGAGCAGAAAAAACCCTCACTCATATTTGCAAAATCTCTGGTCCCTGGGCAATTCAGCTTTTAATGTGATTTGCTGCTGGGTACCACTGCAGCTGTGCACACAGCCCTGACCTTATCCAGCCCTTCTCAAGTCAACACCTGAAGCTGCTGCCTCCTCCTGTGAAAACTGGGCATCACCAGCCCTTTCTCATTCATTGTTCTCCCTTTGGGAGACACAATATGACTGCCTGCATCACACTACGGACCCCACCCAAGAAGGTAATCTGGGCTCCCCTCCTTTAGCCTGAGCTTTCTCCACTCTCACTGCTACATCTGGAGCAATTAATTGTCCACTCCAGCAGCCAGATGGGAAACAACATACAGCATCTTGTTGCCCAGCAATGCTGGATCCAATCCTGGAGACCCTATAAGTAAATGGGGAAGAGGGTGGGTCTGATTGGGGGAGGGAGAGAGGCTGGATTGCTCCCTCAGAGAATGGTAAGAGAAAAAGGAAGCTGCCTTGGATCTCTGTTTTGAGAAGGGGGTAGGGATCCCTTATCCTCATTCTCTATCGGAAAAAGGAAATTTCACACAACTCTTCATTAAGCTATGGGGGACTTAAAAAGTTAAATGAAAGACCTAGCTATGGTCCTAACATATAGTGTCCCTCTTTCCTTATTCCCTGGACACAGCCTCCAGGTTTGATTATGACAGCCATTATATTTCCCCATCTGCACAGGCTGTGAGGTCAAGGAGAGTGTGAGTCAGCTGAGAATTCCTTCCCTTCCCTTCCCTTCCTTGGAACTCTCCTTCTCTTCACCCCACCTACACTTTGTTGTCTGAGGGTGGAGGATTGAACTAGACTCCTGTGTATGCACTTGTCACATTTCCCATGATACCTTTCCAGATTCCCACACTTCTAAATGCCCTCTCCATTCTGAAAGTGTTATAGTTACTGATCTGTCCATGGTGACTGATAATGATGTGTCAACACAGATCCTTTCAGTAAAATACCATTTATATAAAGTCCTTGAGAGCAGGAACTATTTCTTGTTTTTATTTGTTTGTTTCTTATGAATCTGTGGTTTCCTGGATGTAGGGAGCTCCTAGGGAGGAAAATCCTGTCCTCTGCAAAGTATAATCTTAAAGAGCTACCTCAGAAATAAAGGTTAAATGACTTAACCAGGATCATACAGCCAATGTGTCAGAAGTGGGGTTTTTTCCTGACTTCCAGATCAGTGATCTCTCCATTAGGTCACATTTCTTTTAATGTAGTATATATATATATTATACATACACACATATTTGCTGAGGCAATTGGGGTTAAGTGACTTGTCCAGGGTCACACAGCTATGAAGTGTTAAGTGTCTGAGGCCAAATTTGAACTCAGTCCTCCTGACTTCAGGGCTGGTGCTCTATCCATTGCACCACCTAGCTGCCGCTAATGTAGTAGATATTTAATAATGCTTGTTGAATTGGATTGGACTTGAAGTTAGTGGGACCAGCTCTCTCCATTCAGAGATTTCCCTGATGCCAGATTCTACTATTAGGGATTCATTCCTTTGGATTCAACATTACTCTCTCTAGGATTCACAGTCTCTCATAATTCAGAGGGAATGAAATGATTAGATCCTTCTCTCTGATAGGTCAAGCCAAGGCTGTAGGAATGGGCAGGTTTGGGAGAGCTGTGGCAAACATGTGAAGAAATGCTCAAAGAGACCCAGGAAAGGAAGGTAGGCAAGGGTCTCTATGACTTCACCAAGGTCAAATTAGTTCTCTCTGCTCTCAATTTCTTCATTTGGGTGTATCTTCACGGACTCTTCTCAGTTCTACTGCACAGAATTCTTCTCTACCTTCAAGACAGCTCAAGTATCACCTTCTCCATAAAGCTTTACCCCACCAATTACCTAGTATTTGCATTTATTCTCTTTATACTTGTTCATTGTACACTTATATATGTACTGTTATTGCTCTCCCACCTTCACACGTGTTAAAATGAAAGCTTTTTTTTTGGTAAACATTTGTGTGTGTGTGTGTGTGTCCTCAAAATTGTGCTTGGCCCGTAGCTGGAACATAAAGATTGATCGGTAAATTGAAGGGATTGGATTCAATGATTTCTAATGTGCCTTCTGGAATTGACATTCTATAATAAAGTTACTAAAAAAAAGTCTCCCCCCTTTGAAAAAATAAAAACCAGCCCCCACTTACTGGGGAACAACTGAACACTCAGCCCTACAGGACAGGGACAATGTATACTTTGTGTTTTATTATATTCCAACCATCTCAAGGAAACTACACCTCGACTCAGCATCAGAAAGAAATCAAAGAAAAACGAAAGGAAAAACCAGGCTGAATCCTACCTCAGAACTGATTGAGGCAGAACAGCATCCTGGCCTACCCGAGGGGACAGGGCACGGGCTTTGTTCTCCATATTGTGGGTCAGGTTACCCCCCCACCCCCTCCCCCCAGATGGACATGACTGGACTGAGGAAGACTTGGTGATATCCCTGATGCACAGCTCCTAGGAATGGGGTGGGGAACAGAAGGGATGAGGGGATATTGGAGGAATCAAGAAGGAACAAGGGGAGGTGGGGTCCCTAGGACCTTCCCCCCCAAAAAAAAACTTGTCCTTTGCCAGGGCCAGAGCAATGTGTGCCTGGGGCAAGGGTGGTGAGGAAACTGCCCTCTCCCCCAGGGAAGGAGCAGCAAGGGCCAAAGATCCTGATACCTGGCTTGGCAAGATGGATAAGGGTATGTGTGGTAGGGAGAAGAGTGGTTCCCGGCCTTCAAGGCCTGGGGGAGAATAAATAAGACACAAATAAATTAATTAATAAATAAATTCCATAGCAGCCTTGTTCCCTGGGGGAGGAGAGTGTTGGTTACTTAGTATAATACTGGCCCTGGAGTTCACAGTCCCTTTGAGACTCTGAGCCCAACTTTGAAGGTTAACTAGCCCCCTTGGAGCAACTACTTCTCTAAGTCCCATTGGAATGAGTCACTTCTCAGGCCCAGATATGTAGCTCCCAGGGCAGGACAGACGAAAGAGACTTGTGTATATGTAGGGAAGTGTGTTTACCTCAGAGGAGGGCCATGCTGAAGGCTTAGTTGATGGGTATTTCAACCCAGGTGAAATACATAATGGCAGGGGATATCAGCCCTGGGGAGGGGAGAAAGGGCATTTTGGGTGACGTTTCCTTCCTGAGTCCAACAGTCAGCCAGATGTGGACACTTGTACCTCCCCACCCCCAATGTCCATCTCTGTTTCTTGGGGATGGAAAGGTCAGCCACTCCACCCCTCTGCCTTTGGGTACCTGACCCTTTAGGAAAAAGAGCCGTGTCTCCTTTCCTTCCTTGGGATTACTCCATGAATGGCCCCATGGCTCAAAGGTCAAGGAGTCTTCCATTTAATCTGGGTCCTACTCACTGTATTGTTGGACCATTCCTGCCAGGTGTTTCTAATGGGAATTGAAGCCAGATGCCCTTTTTTTAGGAGCATTCTTGGACATCAAGCAGTGAGTCCCCCCAAGAGAAGGCCAAAAGAAAGAAAGGAAAGTCCAGAAGGCTAAGGGAAAGAAAAGAAAGTTGGAGAGAGGAAGGCAGATGTGAAGGGAGTTGAGGACTTCGGAAAGTTGCCAGGTTTCGCTTCTGCCAACCAATGGGGGGCCAGGGGGCTGGGGATACATTCTGGGAGGGAGGGGTTTCGCCTCCTTGTGTCAGCTCTCCAGGAAAGCGGATTCATTCCCATGCCCCCTTCCCTGTGGAGTGGGTGGCTCAGGGCAGAATAGGATTTAGGGGCAGGGACTGAGCATGTCCTGTGTTCAGTGGCTCTTGGTGCCCAGCTCCAAGGGCTGGAGAGGGCACCTTCTGGAAGCAGTAGGATCCCGATCTTTGTCATCAGGCCCTGTGCCCAAATTGGGCAGAGGTCTCGAGTCCTGGGGTGCACCAACCCCATTCCCATAAGGACAGAGTTCCCCTGTTGCCAACCCAACCTTGTACAACAGGGTCCAGAGGAAAGGAGGCCAGAGGATGGGGGAGAATCTTCCCTAGTCAGGCTTAGGACCCCTGGGACACTCCCTGCCCTGGGGCCCAGCCAGAGGGCAAGAGTCTCCCTCCATTCTCCTGTTGGTTTTCTCTCTGCCCCCAGACTGGAGATGGGGGGGCCTCCCTGGTGCTGGTTTGGAGGGTGTCAGGGATGGATGCAATGGGTGAATTTGGCCTAGCAGGGCTTTTGGCCTGAGCTGCCCAGAGACCTAGGTTCACCCCATGGGGTATGATGAAATACGAACAGAGCTGGCGGGTGGGGGAGTGAGTGTGTATGTAGGGGAGAGTCTCCCTCCCCCCTCACGAGAGAATGGCTCCACTTGCCCCTGCCTCCTGGCTCTGTCCTGCCTCCTGGTCCTCTGAGCCCGGTTAAGTTGGGTCCCTTGGGCCAGGGGGAGGTGTATAGGTGGGGCTCTTGAGTGGGAGCAGGAAGGAGCAGGCATCCAAGGGAAAGGGAGCAGGGGTCTCTGTGGGGGTTCAGAAGCCCCCGCTTTCTGAGCTGCTGCGGCTGTTGTAGCTGGGGCTGGGGCTGGGACTGGGGGTCCTGGAGGGGCTTCGAGTTCGGCTGCGGCTCCCACTGCGGCTGCTGTAGCTGTCCGGGCTGCGGCTCCCGCTGCGGCTGCGGCTGTAGGAGTGGCTGCTCCAGGAGCTGGAGGACGACGAGGAGGAGGAGGGGCTGGGTCGGTAATAGGGGATCGGGCGCTTCCGGGCGCTGCAGGGAGAAAAGACATCAGACACTGCAGCAGCAGCAGTTGCAGCAACAGCAGCAGCAGCAGCAGCCAGCCCACCCAGCAGGGGTGACTTGGCTGGAAATACCTGAGCACTTGAGGAGAGAAGCTGGAAGTGGCAGGGAACACATTTTCCAGGAGAGAAAAGCTCCCAGGTACTGGGAGGCCATTGAGTAACCCTCCCATTTTACAGATGAGGAGCCTGAGGCCGCAGAAAAGTAAAATTCCTCGCCAAAGTCACTCAGAGCTGGCTTTCAAAGTCAGCTCCACTAATTGCAGCCGGGAAGTATTCTCCACCAATCCAATTTTTCCACATTCTAAAGTGACCACCCAGTTACCTGGGCTCGTTTCATAGGTGCTCATAGAAGGTGCAAAGGGAATTGGTGACCCAAGCCCCCAAAGTACCTTCATTTTCCAGAAGAGACAATTAAGACCCAAATGGGCAAGTGACTGGGTTAAAATCATACAGTGGGGCCAGAGCTGGAGCTCTAGCCTGGACTCTTTTCACTGTAACAAGACACCTTCCACCTCTTAGATCTGGAGGAAATGACCATCCTGTGGGCCATCCTCCTCATCCCCAGAAAAAAAAACAAAAAAACCCCAACAGGCACCTAATCTCCCTCCTCCTCCTCCCCCTGCTTCCCTCTTAGGTGCTCAGGTTTCTAGAAATTAGTCTAGAGCCAGGTAGCTGTGGTCAACAGAAGAGAAAGGAGTGGTTAGAAGGGAGCCCCTCATAGAGCCCAGTTAATAGAGGGAAGGAGAACACTGTGGGGTTAGTGAAGGGAGGAGGGCAGGAAGCACCTTACTGGGGGACAGTAATGGTCCTATGCTCAGAGCTGATGCCTCAGCCTACTCACAGAGAGGAAATGACAGGCTCATAGATTAAGAGCTGGATGGAACCTCAACCCCCTTCATTTTTCAGATGAGGAAACTGAGGCAGAGTTGCTCTAGTGTACTAGCTTTTAGCACAGTGCCTGGTGCATAGAAGGCACTGGATCATGTTTATTGGCTAAGTGGAAGCTCCTAAAAACGATCCCAGGACCAGAACTCCTACAGTAACACACTGCTTCAGTGTTTGATTGAGAAGTCGCCATTCTCAGTCCTCACACCTTGCATCTGATGGACAGGGAGAAATTGAGGCTTAAAATAAGGGGTTCTTCATCCAGGAGACATAACTGGGGGGGGCCCAAGTGCCAGTCAGTTCCGGGGATGGGGCTGGTCCCAATTCACAAAGCACATCTAACAAAGCCACCGATTGACTTCAGGGCAAGATCTGATAGACTTTTTAATCTCATCCAGGGGTACGGGACATTTTGAGGGGGTTTTGAAGGAGTCCATGTCCAAAGGGCTCAGCTATCTCTGCCCTCAGCCTGAATGGGAAGCTGGGATCACACCAGTTGATTTTCTCTCAGAATAGAAAGAGAAATACAGTGGCAAGGTGGGGAGGGAGGGGATGGCATGTGTGAAGCCTGAAAGAAAGGAAGACCCCACTAGCCACAGGTCTTGTTTTCCTCCCTATTTCTCCCTCCTGCCCCCCAGTTCCTAGAGAGAGAATTTAAAGCTAGGCAGAACTGTTAGTCTTGTCAGAGGCAGACAGACAGACTGAGAGAGCTGAACACCTCACACAGGGATTTTCCAGGCAGCCCTCAGGGATGGGGGAGGGTCCTGATGGAAGGTTACCATGGTAACCAAGCTGGTCCCCCCTCCCCCATCCTGGCCACAGCTTCCCTCCGGGTGGAACCTTGAGATGGAAGGGAAAAAGAAGAGGTCAACAGGGGAACAGGGCCCTGGTGGAGTGGGAGAGGTCCCTAAAGACCCTGCTGCATCTAGCTCTGCTGATGAAAGGCTGGCTAACTTAACTCTCTTCCACATCCAGCCCCTAAACCCATAAGGATTTCATGCAGAGCTTCTTTCTCTCCCATGCTTGCTTATCAGAGACTGGACCCCTGACTCTCAGCCCTTATCTGGGACAGGGAGCCTTTGCCCCCATCATCCTCACCGAAGAGCTGACACTGGGCTTTTGTCCTTGATAATGATCTTGACCTCGAACCCCATCCCTTGCACTGAACTCTTATCTTTGACAATCAGCCTCCAACACTGACATGGAGCTTTTTATCTTTGACACAGCCTCCATCCCAGACACTGAGCCACCATCCTTGACAAGGGACCCTGATCTTCAACTCAGACTCCCTGTTCCCCAGTCCTGAGTGCTCAAGCCTGACCCTGCATTTCCATTTCTATTAGAGACACCAGATGACACTGATCATTGAACCCAACAATGAGCCCCTCCTCCCAGCCCTGAATCTTTTGTGGTCAAAGACATTTTCTATGTAGCTCTCAGGGAGTCAGATGAATCTTTCCTTCCTATTTTCCAAGATCAAGCACTCAAGGTTGGGTATCCCATATGTCTTTTGTATTGAGTCCATGGCCCTGGCCACAATATCTGTCCCTTGATTAGTCCCTTGTCGGTCAGTGACCACCCTCTCCCATCCCCACCTTTGGTCCCCTACCTGGTTATCCGTCTAGGCTCCATGAAACTAGGAGAATCCCGACGCCTCTTTCGAATGGGTGAGTAACTCCGGGACCGCCGTCGGGGCCTAGTAGCCTCCCCCTCTGGGTGCCTTGTCCGGCCATCACCTTCCTTCTCTCTGAAACAGAGATGGGCTCACGTTAATTGGAGTTGATGGTGGACCTTTGGATTTCAAAATCTTCTTTCTTCCAATCCCTCTTTGCTTCCCCT
Source organism: Myrmecobius fasciatus (assembly GCA_023553655.1). NCBI lineage: Eukaryota > Metazoa > Chordata > Mammalia > Dasyuromorphia > Myrmecobiidae > Myrmecobius > Myrmecobius fasciatus. The sequence goes on along the minus strand of JAJPUD010000226.1, from coordinate 595,123 downwards.
TTGCCCCTTCTCTCATCCCTGATACTTTCCCTTGGCTCTGTGCCACAGAAGCCTTTCCAGTTCCAAAGCCCCCCAAGCTTTAAGGCTGCCTTCCCTATGTCCCCAAATCACCATGTGACCATTGCTGCACCCTCAGCATGATCTGCTGGACCCTTTCATTAGGAGTTCCCTGAGGATCTGTGTGCCCATTGCCAGGAGCTGCAGCCCTATTTGACCCCCCTACCAGACATCTTGTGGTTTTCTCCCATAGAGAAACAAAGATGTTGCTCCCATCAGCCTTCATCTCCTGGGGAGAGGGTAGGGGAATAGATCTGGAGGTCTAGGGACTGGGGACCTGAGAAAGGCACTCCCTTTTCTCTGCCACTGCCAAGCTTGGATGGCAAACAAGCCTACTTGGGGAAGGCACTTGATCACACTTATGGGGGTAATCATGAGCTTTTTCTAGGCTTTGGCTCCAGACACTGTCATTGCTTCTAGTCATTGTCTTTAGAGCAGGAGAGGCTTTAAGCGCCTCATCATTTGGCAGAGGAGAAACCTGGGGCCCCCAGAAGATAAATACATCCCCAGGATCACACAGCTTGAGTCTGGGTGCTAGAATGCAGTTTCAGCCTTTTGGTTCCAAATCTATGGATTCCCTCCCTCCTATCCCAAAATTAGGGACACAGGCTGGCTCAGCTAGATTCTGACTAAATCTGCTTAATCCCGGGAAATGTGACTGGACAAGAATTAGTGGCTCTCATTCTGCTGGGTCTCAGTTTCCCCAGATGTAATAGAAGGGGGTTGGATTCCTGACTTTTCAGGTACCTCCCAAGCTTCTTTGATCCTCACCAGCTAATGACCAGAGGGTGCTCCAGGTTACTAATTTGAGATCCTCCAAGGATCTCCTCAGTAAATTCCCATCCCCCTTGCCTTGAAATATAAGAAGATCCCTCCAAAGCTAGAAGGGACTTAGGTACCACTAAGGCTCAAGGTCACATGGTAGGGAGGCAAAGAGCTGGGACTTCAACCAAGGACTTTCAGACTCATAATCACTTTCAACTGAGCCATGTGTGCCGAGGAACTTGGATTAATTTGAAGATCTGGCTAAGGAAAGGTGAAATCAGCTTAACCTGTCTGCTCAGGGACAGGCAACGATAGTCTGAGAACTAAGGAGGAAGGTTTTGGATCCTCTGGGGACCCCATTTTCTCTCCCCTCAGTGGAACTGAGTGGGAATTCAGTGGAGGTGTGGAGGGTGTGTGTGTGTGTGTGTGTGTGTGTGTGTGTGTGTGTGTGTGTGAGAGAGAGAGAGAGAGAGAGAGAGAGAGAGAGAAAGAGAGAGAGAAAGAGACAGACAGACAGACAGACAAACAGAGACAGAAAGAAGAGAGACAGAGACAGAGTCTTCAAAGCCTTCTTCATACTAGGGAATGCTATCCAAGATTGTATTGAGAGAGGGGTCATCATGTTCAAATTCTGGGGGCTGTCATGGAATCATAGCTCTAGAGCTAGAAGGGACTTCAGAAGTCATCTAGCTTCTCCCTCCTATTTTACAGTTGGGGAAACTGAGGTCCAGGAAAGTGAAGTGTTTTGACCAAGACCATGTAGATGGTGCTGGTCAGAAACAGTATTTGAAGTCAGGGTCTCTGCCTCAAATTCTAGCATGAGACGGGCTGAGATGGGGTGCTAGGTGTCAGAGCTAGGCTGGGTGAGGGTGCTAGGTGACAAGGCTCGGCTCGGTGAGGGTGCTAGGTGACAGGAATGGCTGGGCTGAGATGGGGTGCTAGGTGACAGGACTAGGCTCGGTGAGGGTGCTAGGTGACAAGGCGAGGTTCATGGCGGTCCAGTCCAGGCCCGAGCGGCAGGCCCATGGGCTCTCACTTTTTCCCCGAGACGCTGTGGCTCCGTTCTTGGCTGGGTTCCGGGCCCGGCTGGTGGGAGGCGGCCGACGCGTCCGAATCGCTGCTGGAGCCGGCGCGGCTGAGAGATCTCGGGGAGCTCCGGGGGGCCGGGGCGCGGGGCCGCCGGCGTCCTTTGCGACGTGGCGCCGAAGTGGCGGAGCGCGAGCGCCGCCGGTGCTTGGCTT
>JAJPUD010000226.1:572585-583151 GCA_023553655.1 Myrmecobius fasciatus | reverse complement strand
TTCCTTCCTTCCTTCCTTCCTTCCTTCCTTCCTTCCTTCCTTCCTTCTTCTTTCTTTGTTTCTTCTTTTTTTTCTTGCTTGCTTACTATGCCTTAGGAGTAGATCTCCTAGTAGGCCAAGGCATTTCCTTGACAGGGGGAACTCTAAGCAGTGTAATACTGCTCTTTTTAAGTCTTTACAGAATGCTGGGTATTACCTTTTATGAGCTAGAAGTGAAAGCCTTGAGGCCCCTAGAGGATATTGATATATTAGGACACGCAAGTTTGGTTCCTTCCTTTCTGGATATATGGGTTAGTTTCACTCTAAGGTTGTGGGTCCTATTTTCTTTGGGTTTATGCATTCTATCCCCATTAGTTTTGTGAGTCTGTGCCCCTCTGGGTTAGCTTGGACTATGCCATGTTGAGTACATTCTTTGGCTTTGAAAATGATAAGTAGATGATCTATTTAGATAATTCCTGGACTCATCTAGGGGAAGGGAGTGTCTCCTTCTTGACTCACTTTACTGCCTTCCAGTTATGGACCAAAGGAGGAGCTTCCAACTACCAGGAGGTTTAAGCTGAAGAGGGCGCGGGGCCTGGAAGGCACCAAAGAATATTATGATCAGGTTGGATTGTAAATCACTTTTTTTGAAATTTCTTTTTAAAAAAATGGCCATCGGATGATAGCATCTAGAACACAGAGATTTTCCTGGGTTCCCTTGGGATTCACAAATTGGTTTTCTTGTCTGGGGAAATGGGAAGATTTGTTTAAAAAAAAACAGGGGAAAAATGAAAGGAAACAGCTAAAAACTGAAATAAAAATCAAAACCAACACATAGATGGCTGCTACTATGCTAAGACCTAGAAGGTGGATATCAGTTCTTACAGGCTCTGGGAATGAATTGTACTACAAGGGAATGAGCAGAAAGGCTATGTAAGACAGCTGATATTCTAGAATCCAGAGGCTTTGGCTGTAATTTTATTCTAGCCCTATTTATTCTATATTCTAGTCCTCCAAGATGTTTCTTGAGCTTCATGCCTAGGGATAGGCAAAGGAGGCTTTGGATAGACAAGGCGAAGTGTCTTGTGTACTAGAGGGATCAGGGAGAGTTAAAAAATGGACCTTGAGGTACATTAGAAAGAAAACTGAACAGAAAACTTGAATTCTCCTTCTGGGACTGACACCAATTCATTGAATAGCTTATACTTTGTGGGTCCCGATTTCCAATGAGCAGATTGGACTGGCCAATCTCTAGTCCCCTTCTAGTTCTGAAATGCTGTGCTTCTAAATCTCGAAAAGGAGATAGATACCCTGACCCTAGTCTTGCCTTCACCTTTTTGGTAGGAAAGATAATGAATGTGGAATTGTGGAGAATTGTGTTACTTTAGTCCCCATAATTCCCCCATTTCAATATGTGATCTCCCAGTATCCAGTGATCCTTCTGGGCACAATGGAGCACAGCCTCTTATAAAAAAATTAGGTAGATGGTAGATCTGTATCATGCCTTGAGAGAGGAATGATGTGCTCAGATGGTCAATGAATCAATCTGAAGGGACATCAGATGTTGTCTAGTTAATTCCAGAATATCATCAATACTGTTCCTGACAAGGAGCCATCCAGTCTCTGAGTGAGTATCTCTAATGATGGGGCGCTCAACTACCATGACTCCATTCTGTTACTGGATAACTCTAACTGTTGGGAAGCAATATTGAGCAGAAACTGGCTTCTCTCTAATTCCTAGTCTTCTGTCCCATGGGGCCAAGCCAAAAACCCCCCATCGCTCTTCAAGGCAGAGATATCTTGGATCAAAGGTGTGAAATCAGGACAAAAATTAGGGTGGGATGAGAAAGCCAGTCTTTCAAAGTAAAAAGAGTGGGATTTGGTGGTGTGGTCATTCACAAATTCACTGTTGGTGGTGGAGAGAAACATTGAGGCTTTAAAAAAATGAGTGAGAATTGTGCCAAGCCCTCAAAGGTTTCATGGGATTTCAAATATTCCTAGCTTTGGGGGGACTTGGTCCCCGAGGTGAAGACCTCAGGACTGGGGGCAAATAGTGCCAGAGATCAGCACTGGGAATGGGCGTTCACTGCCACACATGGGGAGTAGTGTTGGGGATGGCAGTGGAGGGGTGTGCAGTGCTGCTGATGGGGACTCGGGTTTGGGGATGGGACGTGAATGCTGGGAATGAGGATTTGGGCACCGAGGGATACCATGTGGGACCACTCAAGTTGCTTTTGTCATTACTATCCAAGGCTGAGCGGTTGGATTCAAACCACATCCCCTGAGAGCAAATGCTCTCCAATCATCAAAGAGAGATGTCCATTTCCTATTCAGAGATCCTAGGAAACAAAGAAGGGTGGGAGGAGGGGGTTGGAGGTGAGGAATGACACACTATGTTTGGGGAGAAAGACTAGTCCCTTAAGCCATTTCTCTTCCCTGGCCTGTAAATGAGGGGTTGAATTAGGTGACCTCTGAACCCCTGTCTAGGTCTAGACCTTTGTACTTTGACCCCAAGTCATCCTAAGCTGTCTCCCAGTCATATTGACCTGTTATACATTCCAAATGGGATAACTTGGGCCTCCCCTACTCCCAGCCAGGGGGAGGGGATTTTTTTTCAGGGGGTTTGCTCTTGTAGTATAGCTAAGAGGGAATTCTGGCTTGGTCACTGGGACTTCCAAGTTACAAGGACATCTGGCTGTTAGGGGCTCTGAGCCCTAAGAGTGTCTCTTCCTCTGCTTACTAGCTGCATCCCTGTTTCTTTATCTATGAAATAGGAATCACGTGTTCCATGCCTTCTTCACTGGGTGGTAGTGAGATCAAATGGGATAATGGATGGGAAAGCCTCTTGAGGAAGGATAAAGCACAGCACAAATGGAGGGGGCTACTCTTACAACTATTACTATTCTGTTACCACCCTGGTGTCCATCTTCAGCCTATTCGTATCTAGGAAGATCTTCATCTTCCTTTTCCACCTAATTAGTTTGTACTTAGAAACTTGGGGGTGTGGAGTGGGGGGTGTGGTATGATCTGCCCTTGTTGGGGTACAGGATGGCCGGGGAGAGGGAGAGGCAGGGGCAATGGACTGTAGTCTCCCCTAATTCCCAACGCACACACATACACATACACACACACACACCCCTACATGCACGAGGAACAGGGTTCATCTACAGACTTGGTGTGAAGGAGGGTCTGAGCTTGACCCTACCTGTCCTTCTACAAATGTGACGTGACCTTTGCCAGGATTGGGAGGTTGGTGGAGAGGGGAAGGTGAATGGTGGCAAGAGCCAGGGCTACGTACATCCAATGGGGTGTCGGACGGGCTGCCTCGGGACTGGCTGGGACGCCTGCTCCGCTGGCCATTCTGGTGTGGAGACCCCGATCGGCTGCGGCCCGAAGGAGAGGACGTTCTGCTCCTGCTGGACCGCTGGCTACTGGCCTTGGGGCCATCGTCTCTGGGCTTTGGGCTCAGTCTGCAGCAAGGGGAGGGGGGGGGGGTAGCCAGGGTGGGACCCTCCTGCTTCATTCTCCCTCCACAGCTGCTGCAGCCCCTCTGAGGTGCACCCCACCCCTCCACCTTAGAGCGAGATTGAAGCCCTGATCCCGTTAGCAGCACCCTTCCAAGATGTCTGCCCGGACTCCTCTAGCTCCCAGTAATCTCTGCTTGCTCTGGTCTTCCAGAACTCAGCCAGTCAGGCAGGTCCTTAGCTGCTACTCCTTAGTATTGCTCCCCATGCCTTTCCCATGAGACCACAGGCCTCCTCCTGTCACCCCAATAGAACTGGAGCTCAGCCTGGGGGTCCTGATGGAAGCTCTGCTGGACGGGCTGATCGACTGACCCAAGCCCTTTGGAGTGTATCATAGGCAGGTCATGATAGAGCTCCATTACTCAGCATCCCAACTCTTCCCCAACCAAATGTAGACCCTCCACAGAGGGCAAGGACCACACAGGACTCGGAAGAAAAATCGCTTTCCAAGCCCCCAGCCCCTGAAGTTGGCCCAAAGGCCTGGCCACATCCCAAGCCCCCAGCCCCTGGCCACATCCCAGCTGCCGTTCCCTCTCCATGGCCAGGGTTTGCCATTGGCCGGCCGGCCTACCTGCTGGGTGATTTGGAGCTGCTGTAGTTGGAAGATATGGAGGCGCTGTGAGAACTGCAGCTACTGTGTCGGTGAGACCTTCTAGATGGAGATTCACTATGAGGTCTGGGAAAGGAGAAGGAGAGGGGAAGAGATGGAGAGAGGGGAGGCCTGGTTCTACAGCCTTCAGAATCCCGGGCCTTTCCTCCAGAAGCTCAGGGTTCTTGCCTCTCCCACCTCACAACTGCTCTGGGAGAAGGCTGGGCTATCAGCCCCTTCCACCCCAGTGTGAACGAGCCAGAATGGCTTCCTTTCTCAGAATTGGAATTCAAGCCTGAGCCCTCACCCAGGAAGGTGTGTGCCCCTCCCAGGGGGGTAATAAGTGGAGATACCAGGTCTCTAGTCACCCTGCAGAAGGTCTGCCTACTTATTCTTCCTCTGGTTAAGGTCGGCACTAACCACTGACATCTTCCAGTGTCCCTCTCTAGGTCTCAGGCAACCCACCCTAGCCCTTCTGAAAAGGGAAGGGGGCTCTGCTCTTTGGGTGGGGCCGGAAGGAGAGAATATGTGCCCCGAACACTCGTCCCCATTCTCCAGGACAGAGCTGTCTGGAGCGGAACCCAGGCTATATCAAGCTCTTCCCTGTAGTTTCATGGCAGGCTTCAAACCAGCCTCAGCCGGTTCCTGGCACCCCACCCTGAAAGGGGGCAGAAACACGGGTCTCTTACCTCTTTCTCTCTTTGTTTTTCTCTTTTCTTTTGCTTTTGGGGCTGCGGGACCTAGAAACAACAGGAAGCTCAGTGCTCAGGGAGTCAGGAGGTCGGGAGAGGTGACCTGAATCATCTGACTTAGAATCTACCAGAAAACTCACCTTTCCCTGAGGGCTGAGCCCCAGGTTGGGGTGCCCCCCCTCTGCCCCACAGCTGTTTTATCCCGGACATAGGGTCTGTTCACCTCCACTTCAGCCCCTTGGTGAAAACCATTGACTCTCCTCCTCCCTGTACCCCCATCAGAGCTCACCTCCACTGAGAAGCTTTCCTGGGCTTCTCACCCCAGCTGATGTCATTCTTTCCCTCTGTGGGCAGTTCAGCCCTTATACACACTAATGCCTTAATTAATGTGACAGAGAGGACCACTGAGTCACAGATAGAGCTGAACAGTCACTCTTGGAGTGGCCCCAGGCTATTCGTGGGCCCCTGTCTAGTACACAGGCGATTCAAGCAGAGCCGGTCAAAGCTGGAGTGAGGAGGTTTGGGATTTGGGGGAAATGGGAGGCTCTTGTCTCACGCCCCCTTCTTTCCCCTTCCCCGGAGTTTTGGATTTGCTTCGAGGTCTGCACTCAGTGACTCCGTTAGGAGCAGATGCTCCCTCCAGCTTTGCTGACCGTCCCAATCCAACCCATGCCCGCCACTTGGCCCACTCAGTTTGCCCTTAACCTAAATAATCCCCAATTTCCATCAGACCCCAACATTATAGAATATTAGTGAGCAAAGGATTTTGGGACTCAAGAGGTGGAAGGGGTCTCAGAGATCTAAGCCCACCCTCTTATTTTACAGATGGAGAAACTGAGGACTGATGAGGATATGTGACAAGGTCATGAAGTCACCATGATTAAAACCCAGGATTTCTAACTCCCTATCCTATGATTAGAGGATTTAGAATTTAGTCCTTCCCAGCTACAAGGTCTGGAGTCAGGAATCCTGAGTTCAATATAGCTTCAGACACTTTTTAGCCGTGTGTCCGTGAGCCAGTCACAAGCTCTGTAATCTCAGTTTCTCCATCTGTAAAATGGTGTACCCAGGGTGAAAATATGTATAAGTGCTTAATTAGTGCTTTCTTTTGTTTATGCTGTCTCTCCCCATCAGTCTTTGTTTCTCTCATTTCATTCTCATTTTGAATGTCTTTATCTGTGTACACTTTAGATCTCCCAATAGAATAGAAGCTCGCTGAGGGCAGGGTCTGCCATATTTTTGCCTTTGTACAACCAGTGCCCACCTAGCCCAGGAGCCTAAAACATGCCTGCTAATGGATCAGGAGCATTGGCGGGGGCCTTAAACGTCACATCCAGTGCTCGGAGGGAGACTGATCTTCCCCTTCCAAAGGGAAGGAACCATGCTTTCTAGCTGCCTTGTGCTGGAGCAGCCTGGCCCGGGGCGGGCCCCTTCAGTCCTTGGTAGAACTGACTAAAAATGGGTTCTGAAGGTTGAGTTTCTAGGCAGGTGCCCACTCTCGGAAACTTCTGCCACTGGAGGGCAGCAGAACACCAGCCCAATTCTCTCAGCCAAATCTCTAAGGATCCAGGGGGAGAGCCTGGGGATGGTGGGGCCAGGGCTGAACCAAACCACTCAGGACTGGACCAAACCACCCAGGACAGCTCCTTCATTTTACAGCTAAGAAGGCCCAGGAAGAGGAGGTGACTCAGGTTCATAGATTTAGCTCTGGAAAGGACCGTGGAGGTCATGTAGTCAAGTCAACAAGCATTTATGAAGTGTCTACTGTGTTCCAAGCACTAGGCTAAGAGCTGGGGAGACAAAGAAAGGTAAAAACAACCTCTTCCCTGGAGGAGTTCACACTATGTTACAGACAGGGAAACTGAGGTTGAAAGGCCAATGACTGGACTGGAGACAAAGAATAAATCACAGGGATGATTCTATCTGAAAGGTAAGATGAAGAGGAGTGTGGGCCGTTAGACATTTTGGAGCATCTTGCTTTTACTGTCCCCCTTGGACAGGCAAAGCATATGGCGAGGGAAGAAGCTCCAAGGTGACCCAGGAGCTCCCCTCTCCCAGCCCCAAATCTCTCAGGATCAGGTAATTTGATTAAAAGCCTCCATTGTACCCCCTAGACATCCAGCATTCCTTTAGAGAAAGGGCTCACCCCTCTACTTCTTGCAGAGTTATGATCTTAGGGTATACACAACTGTAGGAAGCTGGGGCTGGCTCTCCATCTTAACCTTGTCCCTTAGTTTCCGGGTCCAGCCCCCACTCAGTACCACTCCAGCCAGCTTCAGTGGAGTTGGACCAGCCAGCCCTGCCACATCCTTTGCAGGGTCCTGCTCACCTGTGCCTTCTCTTCCTCCTGGATCCTGAGTCAGACCTGTTGCATGCGACAAAATGGTTTCCATTTAGCAGACATTTGAGGAGTCAAAGCTGCCCTCCTTCCCTTCCATGCTGGACTGGGACAATCCCTCTCCTTCCCTGCCTGCGCCCTGAGATCTGGTGAGATGGGTAGGGGAGCAGGACAGACATTGGGAGCAGAGCTCCAAGGCTGGGGAGAAGACGAGACTTTTTAACGTACCTGTCACGTCTATGCTTTTTTCCATTTTTCTTCTTCTTCCGAAGGGGTGAGGAGCTCCCACAGCTGCTGACACAGGACAGGAGTAATAGCTTTCACCTCTGTTTTTTGATTATTTTTCTCTTACTCCCCTTATAATCTGCCCCCACTATTGCAACAAGTTCTTTGCCACCTTTATTCTTTCCCCTCCTCCTTCAAATTTTCCCACATATCAGATGATTGTGTATAATTCTTTATGTACAGATCTGGCCAGTTACTTCTCTGTTCAAGAACCTTCAGTGCCTCCCTATGGCCTCAGAGAATAAAGTCCAATGTCATTGGCTTGGTTCAAGGCCCCTATCCCCATACCTGATATCACTAATCTCTTTTTACTCCCAAAATTAGAACCACAGACTCTTCCAGTTGGGAAGGACCTGAGGTCACCTTGTCCAATGTGCTGTACCTGCTGACAGCCCCCTCAGACATCCTGCAAGAGCTCCAAGGAGGTCTCCTCTCCAGGGAGCCCATTCCCTCTGAACAGTGCTTTCTGTTCCGGAGTTTTTCTTGGGATGGAGCTGAAATCTGTAGTTTTATCATTTCCATCCTTCCCCACCCCTCTCACCTTCCTGGTTCAGATCTCTGGGGCCAAACACAGTAAGTCTAACACAATGTCCACACAATGGCTCTCAAGTCCTCCCAGAATCTTCTCTTCTCCAAATCAAAAATCACCAGGTCCTTAAACCATGAGTCATGTAAATTGCCCTCATTCATCCTGTGTCCATCATCTGGACACTTTCCCATATGAAAGCTCTTTCTAAAATGTAGTCCCCGGGCAGCTAGATGGCACAGTGGGTAGAGCACCAGCCCTGAAGTCAGGAGGGCCTGAGTTCAAATCTGATCCCAGACACTTCCTAGCTGTGTGACCCTGGGCAAGTCACTTAACCTCAATTGCCTCAGCAAAAAATAAATAAATAAAAATAAAATAAAATGTAGTCCCCTCGCTTGTCCTTTCTGGGTACAATCCATCCAAAACCTGTAATTCTTCCAAACTGCAATTTTATATTCCCGGGCCCTTGTTCCCTCCTCTTGAATTACTACAATTATTAAAGTCCAACTCCAATACCACTTACTCCAGGGATGCCCTAATCCTCCTAACACTTTGGCTGCCTTTAGAGTGTTTTATTATGGATTCCAGTTGTTGATGTATGGGTTACATATATACCCTCCACCTTGGACTGAGTGCTCTTCAGGACAAGGACTTACCTATTGTGCTTCTCCCCATCTGTCTAGAAAAATACTCTGCACACAGCAGATGATTAACCAATTATTGTCAGGTTGAACTGAACTGAACTGAGGGAAACCCCACTGAACCGAATTGAATTGTGTTGGGTTCGATCCAATGATGGAGCTGGGAGTGAGAAAATAAATTCTGCTTTCTAGGTTCAGAAGAAAGCAGTTTGAAAAAAATCCCAGAATCCAAGGTAGGGGTTAAGTACCTGGGAATCAGGATTACTCAAAGATAAGGGCTGGAAATGTCAGTGGTTATCTCCCTTTCATTTTACAGATGGTGAAATTCACCTCCATGGCAATGGCAAGGTCTTTTTGTGAAGTTTGATTTCTGCAGAGCCCCTTACCCTTATTGCCTCTCCCCACCCCTAAGGTTACTGGCTCATGTCCTGTTCTCCATCGAACTTACTCTCACTGTTATAATCCTCACCCTTGGTTGATAACAGTTGTTTCTCCTTCTCTCTCTCCATCAATGGGATTCTAGTGGGCTCAAAGAAATTAAGACATAATAGGGAATCCCTAATAGCAATATAGTATGAAATACTTGGGGGAAACATTGGGGGTCGAGTCCCCCATAGGTACAGGTCTAGGGCTGTCTGAAGGCAGAGGGCAGAGGACCTCCAGGTTTGACTTTATTGCAGTTCTTAGCCTGTCCTTTGCCAGGACCTTTTCTCAGGGTGGCCATCTGCATGGCAACCACAGACCTGGCCTTCTGCAGTCTCTGAGGCCTGAGACGGATACTCCCAGGAGCCCAAGCCAGCTCACTGACCTGCATTCAGAGTCCAGCTTCCTCTTTTTGCTGAGGACAGATCCCCGGGGGTGGGAAGGCAGGCAGGCAGGCAGGCAGACAGAAAGACAGAGGTGGAGGTCGTTAACTGGGTCAGGTCCCATATCCCAGGGCAGTAAGTGGGGGGGAGCAGAGGGCTAAAGGGATGATGCTGGAGGCTGATGGGCCAACTTTTCTCCCTCCTCCATGCCTTCTTCTTTCCTTCTTTCTTCCTTCCTTCCTCCTTTTCCTCCCTCCCTCCCTGCTTTTTCTCCACCTCCCTTCCCTTTTTCCCTCCCTCCCTTCCTTTCTCTTTCTTTCTCTCCTTCCCTTTCCTCCTCCCTTGCTTCAACCCTCCCTCTCTCCTTCCTTCCTCCTTTCTTTCTTCCCTCCCTCCCTGCTTTTTCTCCCACCTCCCTTCCATTTTTCCTCCCTCCTTCTTTCCCTCCCTTCCTTCCTCTTTCTTTCTCTCCTTCCCTTTTCTCCTCCCTTGTTTCATCCCTCCCTCTCTCCTCCCTTCCTCCTTTCTTTCCTCCCTCCCTCCCTGCTTTTTCTCTACCTCCCTTCCCTTTTTGCCTCCCTCCTTCTCTCCCTCCCTCCCTTTCTCCACGGGCCTCCAATCAGGGAAGGCACTGAGTTTCAAGGAGAAGTAGATGGGCACCGAGGAGGAGGAATTGTCTTTTCATTCTCTTGGCCTAGTTCCTAGAGTGAGAGCTAGATCACATATGGTCCAACCCCCATTTTTGGGCCTGATTTTCCGAGGGTCCTGGATCGGCTCGGAGGCAGGATTTGAAGCCAAGCCTCTGACGCCAGGGCCAGCGCTCATTATGCCAGTGTTGGGGGCACCAGCCCCGATTCCTGGGAGCCTTGGGGAGAGCTGGGCATTTCTCCCAGGTGTGGCCCTGGGCTTCTTCTCTGCTCCCTCCACAAGCATGGCCCACTTACCGACTCCTCCGATGGCCTGATTTCTTTTTCTTCTTCTTCTTGGGAGGGGGTGAGGCTGAGCTGCTTGACCAGTGCTTGGTCCTGGGGGTGGGGTGGGGGAATGAGAGGCGAGGCCGATGAGGGGAGCCAGGAGAGCCCAAGTCCTCAGCCTGGCCTCCTGATCCCTATTTTGGAAGGATCCACAGCCCTTCATTTCTCCAGAGGGCCTCCCTTCCTCCCCATGCCCTCCACCACCATTTCCA
>JAJPUD010000226.1:540738-564959 GCA_023553655.1 Myrmecobius fasciatus | reverse complement strand
CAGTGTTCTTTTTATAATACTACAAGGAGACTGAGCCCTGGAAAGGGACTATCAGACTCTTTGCTCCTCTTGGGTCCATCCTATATGACAGCAAAAAAAATGGAACCCCCCCCCCCAAACTTCATGAATTGACCAACCTATTGAACACCAAATCCTAGGTTAGGAGATATTGTCTTATTGAATTAAATTAGTTTTCGATATTCTGTAGATGTGACTTCATCTTGGAAGGTTGATCAGGACTTTGGCAGGAGTTTAGTTCAGTATGCTGGACAGCTCCCTCACTTATATTTTGCTTGTTTTTGTTTCTGGGTGCATTTTCTCTCAAGAGAGTCAGAATTCCAGGAATAAAAGAATGAGAAGAGGCCCTCTAAAGGTCATTAAATCTAGTACCCTCTCTCCCCTCCACAATGCTAACCTTAATTACTTCAATTTCAGGCCACCTTAGAAAGAATAGTTTACAATCTCTGGTGAAGTCTGTTCAGTCAATGTGGAATGGTAGAGAGAATACTGCATTCTAGTTGTAATTCTGAGGATAACTTGCTGTATGACTTTGCGTAAGTCATTTCTCCTCCTCTTGGCCTTAGGGCCCTCCTGTCAAATGGTTTTTACTGTCTTTCTAGCTTGAATGTTTTTTAAGTTTATGATCCTAAGTTCTTTTCCATCATCAAAAACTGAACCCTAGCCCATGTTGATAGTCCCTTTCTGTGAATTCCTATGGTGTTGAGAACTTGCCCCACACAATGTTATTCTAAAAATATTCTTATTTAAAATTTTTTATTTAAATTTCAAAATTTTTAAATTTTTTGTTTAAAAATTCTTAATTTCCATGGTTTCTAGAAATATAAACTCCCTGTGATCAGGGATCCTTCTCTGCCAAAGTATAAATCACAGAATATGTAATGGAGGGCTCTGTCAAAAAAGGTCCCAATAATCTCAAGATGAGCTTTAGTCAAGGACTCTCTTCTTACAAGAGGATCAGGCTCTCGGTTCAAATGCATCCAAATTCTTCCTGGATTTAAGCTTTTCTCATTCCTTGGCTCATGGCACCCATCCTGCTATAAGATGCTGGAGAAATCTTTAAAACAAAGCTTAGCTGTAGAGTCATTCACTCAGCCTGCCTTTTCAGAGCATCTCCTTTGTATGTATACAACATTGTGCTCTAGAAATCTTTCTTCTATCTGAATAAAATCACTCTTGTTCTAATGGTCCATTCTCATTGGAGGCACTTGGACTTTTTTCTCTCGAAAACCAAAGGCTTTAAAAGAACCCTCCCCCTTTATTTGTTGGTAGGGAGGATTATAAAGATACAATGGAGAATTACACAGTCTATGGGGTTAAAGAGAAGAGAGGAAGACAGGATCCTTGTTTGTCTAGTCTTCTCCTTGGAGCTTTCTGTTTGTCATCTTCTCTTGGGTACATGACGACCCCCCCAATCCCCACTATGCCACCAGAGGCAAGACCTACTACTAGAGGAGAAAATCTCAAAAGAGATTACTTGCACCATTTAAAAGACATTGACTACCCATCTTCAGTTTGGATCCATCCCAGCCCCTCCTCACACCCCCACACCTCCTGACTTCCAAGCAGCCAGTGTATGATGCATAAAATTGGGTGGTTTATGACAAATGTTCATGGTACGCATGATGATTCAATTGGATGGGATTTTCCAAGAAGGGTGCTTGAGAATTCAGATGCATTTCTGTGAGCGAACTTGGAGTTGATCAAGTTTGGAAAGAGAGGTGTGACCACTGGCCTCTTCCCTTACTCCCCCTACTCTTCCCCAGCTACCCTTTCCCTCTGGCTCCCAGAGTTCCATCCTTGAGATAAAGAGCCAGAAGCACCATATTGAAGTTAGCTTTGTTGTCTCCCCTTCTTTTCAGAGCCTTATGCCCTTTCTTCTTTCTTGGGACTCATCTCATTCCCATCTTGGCACCAATGCCATGTTCATTTTCCTGTGTCATATTACCAACCGTTCTCACATAAGGAGCTGATCTATAACAAGATATTCCCTCAATGGATTTGAAATCAGAGAATACACATCTGACTTTGGGCCAGTGACTTTTCTCAGGGCCCAATTTTCTTCATCTATAAAATGAGGCAGTTGGATCAGATGGCCCCTAAGATCCTTTCAGTTCTAAACCTATAATCCTATACATGATACCTCCATGACTTAAAAGAATAGAGCTAGAATGGTGATGTTTCAAAAACTATAATAAGTAATTGAAGAAAGATTTGAGGGCCCTTTTCAGCATCATCCAGATAATTCCATATAGGAAGTCATCTATTTTATTTATAAGGCTCTATGTCTCGTTCCCACATAGTCTCCCATGACCTCATACCTAGGCTTTATCCTTCCCTGGGATCACTCAAAATTGCTATTAGTTGACTTTTGAGGACTCAGAGAGAATCTAGGAGACTGGTTTAAGTGAATCTAAACCAAAAAAAATTATCATTGAATTGAATGCTGACAACCACATCCTCCCCATGATTTTTGAAAGATTCAAGTATTCTCCATTCAGAGAAAGGCAGAAGAGACCTAGGTGAAGAAGGTGGAGGACAGGAGAGTCCTAAATTCTCCAAACCTGACTGATTGTATGAGTCGTAGGTGAATGGGGAGAAGATTTTCTAATAGAAAGCTTGAATTATGGGCAAACTGCCTATTCTAAGAGGAAAGGAATAGAAACATAAGCACTCATTTGCTCCTGTCCTGAGCTTTGTTTACACCAGGATTTGCTCTGATGGGATTCTCATTTCCTAAAGGCTACCAAGTTTAGGGGCTTAGTGATGGGAGTGGGTTATGTGCCAGGATGCCAGGAAGTAGGATGCGCCAAAGCTACATTTCAGTGATGTCACAGAATTGTGAGGAGGAGTTCAGAAATTCAGTCCAGCCCATGGCTTGCTGTTCTCTTGGCATGATCACCACTTTTTCTCCTAGGGAAATTTGTTCCTGTTTTTAGAGATGGTAGAGGACAAGGGACCTTCTTTCTAGATGACTCAGCTACACTTGGGAAGTTATGGTGTTGCAGAGAAAAGAGACTTGGATTTGGAGTTGGGGATCTGGACTCAAACAACAACTTTGATGCTCACTACCTGTGTGCCCTTGGATTTTTCTAGAACCCCTCTGGGCTTCAGTTTTCTTATCATTGGATGAGATGCCTCAGAGGTCTCTTTCTATTCTAAATCTTTGATCCTATGACCTGGAGATCACAGAATTCCAGATTTGGTGGGGGACTTTCATGTTGTCTTATCCAGCCTCTCGTTCTAGACAAAAATATCTCTATTATATTCCTGGTGGGCTTGAGTCCTTTTCTGGGCTTGATTCCAGTCCAATTTTGCTATTATTTCATGTGTGTGGCCTTGAGTGTGTAACTGTAGAGACAGAAGACCTAGGATGACATCCTGCTCCTTATACTTATTCCCTATAAGAGCTTGTGGGAATCACTTAATGTCCATGGCTCCCAATTTTCTCACTATAAAATGATGGGATTGGACTAGGGGACCAGTGAGATCTCTTCCATCTCTGCACCTTTGAAGTACAGAAATGCAATGATTCCAGAGAAGGCTCTCCTTTCTGAGCTTTAGTTTCCTGATTTCCATAAGACTTCATGGTATTGAAAGTCCATTGTAACCCTCCTTCTACAATTTAGTGGAAAGAATGATGGATTTTGGAGTGAAAACCCAGGAGGAATTTCATTTGTTAGTTCTGTATTCAGGCAATTCACCTCCAAACCTTCTTGTGCCTAAGTATTCTACCCTGTACAATGAAGAGGCTGGATTAAACCTCACCATAGGCTCACATCATGATTTTTGTTAAGGAGGAGAGAGGAAAAAGAGTCTACATGGTCCTTGCCTTCAAGGAGTTCATTGGATGAGGTATCTCCAATCTGATTAGAGAGACCAGATTGGAGAGACAAGGAATAGTTTAAAAGGTCATACATACATAGGGGTCTAGGTGATCTCAGAAGTCCTGTCCAACATTCTATGATCCTTAACTGGAACTTCTAATACCAAAGAGGTCACTGGTTCACAAAGCAGTTCAATTATCAGATGGGAAAAATGAAGGAATAAAAGAAGTGATTTCTGTTCAAGGTCATGTAGTCAGTGACAATGTTCAAGAGGAATCGAGAGAGGGAAATGTCTGACTATTAGAAAGTTCACTCCGATACTGAGCTAAAATCTGCCTCCCTACAATTTCCATTCATTTTTCTAATTCTTCCCTCTGGGGCCAAGGACAATGAATCTAACCCCTCTTCCATATGACAGCCCTTCAGAGAGTTTTATTTTTATTTGAAGGATTGCTGTAGTCTTCACCTGTCCCTATCTATGGAGAGCTGAGGGTAATTAAGGGCTGTCTTGATGGGTTGGTTTTCTGGGCAGGAGACAGACTGTGCTCATTAAAGTCATTCTCTCTCCTTCCCCTAACCTCATCTAACCCTGGTTTGCAGTCTTTTTATGACTCTTATCAAATTTTGCCTCATGATGTAATTACTGATATATATATATATATATATATATATATATATATATTTACACACACATACATATATAGAGGGATACATACACATACATACACATATACATTATATAAACACAATAGATGCATACATATGTGTAAACATATGTGTATGTGTGTATATATGTTTGTGGATGGATTACAATGTATTATGGGTATGTATCTTCTCTATCACCTGCGGAATTGGTATTTCTAAGAGAGAGAGAGAGAGAGACAGCAGAAAAAGGGAGCTTGGGGTGAGATCTATAAGGTGATAAAATAAAAACTGTTTAAAAGAAGGAACTCAAAATTGGTACCTTTGAAGCTTAAATTCCATGAGGAATACAGAGACTACAAAAGGAATAAACAAGGTAAAGGTCAGGAATCAAAGAGTAAAAATCTAGAATGACAGAAGTGGAAGGGAAATAATGAAGAGAAAGATGGAAAAATCTTTCTCCTCCCCAAAAAAGTGCAGAAAATAAAGTTTAAAAACTAACAAGCAAACTAAGAAGAGGAGAAGAGGAATGGGGAGTATCACTTGACTACCTAATTGAGAGGAAAAAAAGAATAATTTTAAAATTCGATTAAAAGAGACATAAAAAGGAGCAATAAATAAAACAAAACTCTAAAACTAGGTAAAGGGGTGACAAATGGCCTGGGGGCTTGAAATGCAGGGAAAGAGAGCTAGTAGAAATACAGTTGTTTAAAGTAGTTTAAGATAAAATAAATGAAGAGATAAAGTACTGTATAAAGAAGGAAAGACTCTGAGAATAATTAGAGATAATTGGAAGAAAATGTAAACTTAACTCTCATAGCTTTAAATGTAAATGGATTAAACAGTCCAATAAAGTGAAAAAGACTGAGAGATTGGCTAAGAAAACAATGACTCTAATTTTGTTGCTTACAGAAATAAACCTAAATAACAAAGACCTACATAGTATAGAATGAATGATTTTTCATGGCAGTTATGTTATAGTGGAAAGGATATAGTATTTGGAGTCAGAATAGCTGGATTAAAATCCTAGTTTTCCTACTTGCATAACTTTAAGCAAGTCATTTAACCTTTCTGAATCAGTTTCCTTTCTGTAAGATGAAAGGGGTGGACACTGATGTCTTCAATCTGTAAAGATATCATCCCATGGGGCAGTAATAGGAACAATGGGTTTGGAGTTGAAGGATCTAATTTGAATCCTTGTTTAAGAAATTTTATTAATTACTAGAAATATGACCTTGGACAAGTCCCTTTCTCTCTTGAAAGTTTGATTTCCTTTTCTATAAATTACTCAACAATCTCAAAGCCACTTGGAATGATGTGACCTTTTCAACTTTAAATTCTCTGATCTGATCTTTTGATCATCCTATCCTTTGCCTTGGGATTAGCTTTTCTACTTTACCATTTCCATTTTTAACTATTATGTTCCTCATTGACTTTTTAATCTCAATTACTTAGAGCCCTCTGCTGTATTTACGAGTAATTCTCTATTGAATTCCTAAAGAACAAGTCTGACTGTGTCCAAACCTTCCTTCTCCTCCTCTCTCCCAATAAACTCTGGTTCCCCTATTATCTCTGGGAATAAAATTAAACTCCTTTGTTTGGCATATCAAGTCTTTAACAATCTGGTCACAAACTATCTTTCCAGTCTTATTATACATTGCTATTTTTCACATGGCTCAGCCAAACTGACCCTTCGATGTCCCTCATACATCATCACATTTCACTTTTTGTCTTTTCACAACTGCCCCTCCCATCCAAAGAATGTACTCTCCTCATCTCTGATTTAGAAATCCCTAATTTCCTTCATGACTCAGCTCAGACACCATCTTCTCCATTAAAGTCTTTCTTTTTCTCCTCCCCAGCTCCCCAGATGCTCTAGTGCCTTCTTTAAATAAGAAAATTTTCTATTTGTTTTGTCTGTACCTATATATGGCTATGTTACCTCCCTCATTTCAATGTAAGCTATTTGAGGACAGGTATTATTTCACCTTTGTCTTTATATCCCTAATGCCCAGTATAGTTCTGGACACCAAGTGGCTTACTAAATGTTTATGGATTAAGTCTCACTCTCTTAAAGTATATTTTAGTTGACTTTCATACCTATATCTTCTCCTGCTTTCCCCTCAGGAAGGCCTAATATGAAGTGATGCCTTGGATGAAATCACTTAAGGTCACGGGATCCTAAATGCAGATCTGAAAGGAACTTCAAAGGACATCTAGGATCTTACTCATTTTTCAGATGAGGAAACTAAGGCACAATGTGCTGAAATGACTTGCCCATGGCCATATAGCAAGTAAGTGTCAAAAGTCAGATTTAAACTCGGGCCCTCCTGATTCCAAAGTCAGCAAGTTATCAATTATTTTTACCAGCAGTTTAGTACATGAGCAAAGAATACTGACCCCTGAACTTCTCAAGCTCCTCTCCAAACCTACTGAGGCTCATGGCCCAATAGTACACACTCTACCTCTGGCCCATACCCTTCTCCTACTGATCCTCTTCAGCTCTCCCCACAGGAGACTCACATGTGGCGACCATGTTGATCCTCCCTGGTCAAGACTCCCTCCTTCTCCATCAGCATCTGTCGGAAGGTCCCCACCTTCTGCCGGATCTCCTCTTCAGAATACCTGCAGCAGGCAGAGGGGATATAAAAGAGGGGTAAAGCAAGGTGGCGACATTAGAGTCTTTGGCTTCCATTGACCCACAGTAACCCCCTCTTGATTTTGAGGAAACTGGAGATCTTTCCATTTTGCTGATAGAAAACTGAGGGGAGACATAATCAAGGAGGAACTCTGTGATTAAATGCCCCTCCTATTGGCTGGAAGTAGGGATTAGGATATGAGAACAGAAAGTGATTAGGTCCATTTGTGTTCCTGGAACACTTTCCATCACCGAAATGTGCCGCTGATCATCTGGTTGTTGATTATACTTTTTGGATGGTGAGAAGCTCATTACCTCATGAGGCATGGAGTGATACAGGCAGAAGGGAGGGATTGAAGGGAAGAGGGGACATCATGACTGGCAGTCAGGATCCAGGACTAGGCCCAGTTCATTTTTTCCTCTAAAATATAGTTAAATATCCAAGAATGAGGCAGATTGAGATTTGAGATTTGTCTAATCTTCCACCTCATCCCCTTGCTGGGGTCCAAACATACAATAGGGCTGAACTAGGCAGGAACTGGCCGTAGAGGGGGCGAGAGCTCCAATGTGATGAGTGTGAATATGACTGAATTATTTTGGGATTGCTTGGTGCTTTCCATGTCAACCAGATGATCCCAACCAGCTGTAGATCATAGGGTCATAGATTTAGAGTCAAAAGGGAACTTAGAGTAACTCTTCATTTGACAGTTAAAAAAACTGAGGCCCAAGGAGTCTGTGACTTGACCAAAATCATACATTTAGTAAGTGATGGAGTTCGGATTTTCTGACTTGAAATCTAATGATCTTTCCGCTATTCCTTTCTGTTTCTGTAACTGAAAGATGCCTAAAATGATAGTCCTGGTGCCTAGCAGGGTATCAGTGGAGGGCGGCTTCCTCTTCTGGGCAGCAGACTGAACAAAGAGCCCTCAAGTGGCACTGTACCCTTCCCTCTCTCCTCTTTCATCACCTTCCTTCTAGTCTCATCTCAGTGATCTCCTTTCCAGTCCAGGACAAAATCAAACTCTCTCCCCATTTTTGGATGAGTCATGGGGGCAGAGGAAGGAGAAATATCAACATTTCACATTTCTATAGGACAAAATCATGGGAAGCGGGGTCAAGAGACCCATGTTCTCATTCTAGTACTGCCAGTACATTTATAAGCTGTGTGACCTTAGTCCAGTTGTTTTTCTTTTCTGGCTCACTGTTTCTACTTCATTAAAATGAAGACATTGTGATCTCTTCCATCTTCAATATGGCCCCTTCCATCTTGAAATGGTCTGAATGAGATGACTGCTGATGTCCCTTCCAACCACAAAACTCCTCAGCTCTAAATTTCAAGGGATTTAAGGTTCTACTCTACCCACTCTTCCAGAGAGGTCCAGCAGCTATAATAGTTACTGACAAGAGAGCCAGTATTGAAAACCAGGTCTCTTGAATCTTCCTAAATCTGATAATCTTTCAACTGCTGAGTCTGTAATTGTGATAGACTGGTGGGTACTACCGTCTCCATGAAATCTTTCTCACTCTTCCCAATTGTTATTGGTTCTCATTCTTCAAATTACCTTTTATCTATTTCTCTGTTTATACATTGCTTCTCCCCACTAGAATATAAGCTCCTAGAGGGCAAGGTGTTTCCTTTTTTCTTTAGCTCTCCAGTGCCTAGCATAGTGTCTGGCACATGTTGGAGGCATGATAGAGCAAAAACTTGTGATTTGTCCTGAGGAGAACAAACTGAACCTATTTAGGACTTCCTGAATATGTCTCAGGGAATCCTTTGAAGTTTCAGAGAACTTGGGATTTGCACAAAATCGCATCGGTATTAAGGGCTCCAGGCAGGGTTTGAATCCATTTCTTGCTATTCTAGGCTTAGCACTGACTTCACTTTCCCATACTATCTTCCTTTAAGTATATGCTTTAACATGGAGAGTTAGGTCACTGGTCCATTGGGATAGAGATGGGGACTGGCCCTGATGAGGGCCATTCCAAGCTTTAAGCCTTCTCCTAGTCCCGTCAGGTTACCCTGAGGGGAAAGTGTTCATAACCCAAATTACTGAGCTATCAAATAAATATTAAGGGTTGGGAATATTATTTAATAGTATAACATGAATATACTCTCCTGTAATTGTTATGAATATTAATCAAATATCTGAATACAGGAAAGAAATACTAATGGATTCCAAGCTAAAATAAATGAATATGAATGACCAGCTGATATCAATGAAGAAAAATCTCTCAGCCTGGAGAAAATATAAAAGGTATGCGTGGGCCTGCATACGTGCTTGTTTTTTAAACACATCTTTGTTGATTTTTTTGTTCTTTACAAAAATCTTCACTCAATTTGTCCTTGTATATCTCCCCCTTTCCTCTTCCCTAGAACCTCTGTGTATGAATGTGTGTTTGTGTGTATTTGAAGTGGGAGAGGGGAAAGAAAAGAATGGGTACCAAGGAGCTACCAAGATAGAATGATAAATGGTATCTCAAAAAGAAGTGTGTTTGGATAATAGGATCATAGATTTAGAATTGCACTACTCTGGACAGCAGTTTGAGATCATGCATCAAAAGTCACTAAACTGCATAGCTTTTTAACCAGTACTAGACCAATAACCCAAAGAAATTAAAGAAGGAGGAAAAGGATCTATATGTACCAAAATACTTATGCAACTAATATTGTGGGGCAAAGTATTGGAGACTAAGGGGGATAATAATAAATTAGAGAATAGCTGGACAGATTATAGTCTATGACTATGTTGGAATATTGTTGTGCCGTAAAAAATGACAAAGGAGATGGATTGGGTGAAACCTTCGAAGATTTATATGAACTGATGCAGAATAAAGTGAGGAGAACCAGATAAATACATTTTACAATAACATAGGAAAAACAAGGATCTTGAAAAGAAGTCAGAATTCTGATCTATGCAATGGCCAATTACATCTCCAGAGGAGTGATGAGGAAGCCTGCTACCCACCTCCTCACAGATGACAGATACAAGGTACAGAAGGAGATATATATTTTTGGATGTAGCAAATGTGTAGATTGGCTTTGATTGACTGTCTAATTTGTTACAAGAATTGTGTTTTTCCTTTTTTTATTTTGAGGAGAGGAACAAGGAATTTTGCTATTTTTAAAAAAGAAAGAAAAGAAGGCCATTAAAACGCCTTTAAAATGTTCAGAAAGCAGAATAAAGGTCAGTGGGAAGCGGAACAACTTGGAAAGTAACACATGATAACGAAAAGAATAGGTGGAATTTTATATATACATACATATAGTTAAGATGTATTTAATGTAGATTCATGGCTTCACATAAAATCTTTTTCTGTCTCATTTTGTAAGTGGAAATGTTCTCTTTCTTTTTTTAGTGTTTGTTAAGTTCAGAATAAAATTAAAAAAAATAAATAGCTTTAGAGTTGGAAAGGATGTTTGAGTTCATTTAATCCAACTCCACACCCTCCCTCCAACTTCATTTTACTGATGGGAGGCCCAGGAAAGTACAATTACTTGTCCAAAGTAAGGAGAAAGAAAGGAAACAAACATTTATTAAGTGCATACTATGTGCCAGACACTGTGCTAAGTGCTTTATAAAAACCTCATTTGGTCTTACAACACACCTGTGAATTAGGTGCTATTATGATCCCCGTTTTACAGATAAGGAAATTGAGGCAAACAGAAGTGAAGTGACTTGCCATATAGCTAGTATGGGTCTGAGGCCAGATTTGA
This sequence comes from Myrmecobius fasciatus, assembly GCA_023553655.1. NCBI lineage: Eukaryota > Metazoa > Chordata > Mammalia > Dasyuromorphia > Myrmecobiidae > Myrmecobius > Myrmecobius fasciatus. The sequence continues at coordinate 554,119 of JAJPUD010000226.1, read as the reverse complement.
ATTCGGGTCTTCATGACTCCAAGCTCAGCACTCTATCCATTGCATCACCTACCTGCCAAGTAGCAAGTGACAGAATCCAGATTTTAAGTCAGATCTTTCTGGTCTTGATGCAGACCTCTTTCTACCACATTAAAATATCCCCTGAAGGATTTAATCCCAAAATACAGACCCAGGTATTGGTGACCTGGTGCCTTCTTGGCCCCTTTGGAGATTATAGATGCTTTGTTAGGGTCAATTGTCCCCCTTTCCCCAATCCTGCAGCACATGAGGATTGTTCCATTAAAGATGGAAGTAGTGAGCTCCTCATCACTGCTTGTTTTAAGGAAAGCAAGATCAATCATCAATTGGTCAATAAGCATTTATCAAATGGCTTCCCGGCACTGGGCAGAGTGCTAACAACGCTAAGACAGAAATGAAAGTCCTTACTCTCAAGGAGATTACATTCGAATAGAGCACATACTCTGTGCATACAAGGTGGGACGTGGAGAGTCATGTGTGAAGAATGGCAACAAGGTCAGTGGAGCTGGGCTACAGTTTATGGAGAAGAAAAATGTGTAAGAAAATGAAAAATCAGGGAAAGTGCTTAGTTGTGGAGAACTCTGAGTGACAAACCAGGCAGTTTAGTTTTGCGCTTAAAGGTGCTAGGGAGCAGCAGGAGTTTATTGGTGAGCAGAGTGACATAGACTTGGGCTTTAGGAAAACCACTGTCAGTAGTGCAGATGATGGATTGAAGTGGGAAGAGATGAGGCAGAAAGACCCGTTAGGAGGCTGTTGCAAGAGTCTGTGCATGAGGGGATGGGAGTCTGAACTAGGGTAACTTTTGTGTCTGTGGAGAGACAATGAAAGTAGAAACAAGATTTGGCAAATGATGGGTTGGGGTGGGGAGGCAAGGGACCAGCTATCAAGGGCACTCTGGAGGTAGTTCTCTCTGGGAGAAATGTTGGATTAAATGGCTTCTAAGGGCTTTTTCAGTTTTGAGATTCTGTTATTCTATGATCTACTCAGGAGGCTCCCTGATTTTGCTTCCAATAATGGTGCTTAAGAGTCTCTCCCAAATGTTTTCTTGGCTGGGGAGTGAGGAGTGAAAATGTCAGTTCAGAACTTTATCTCTGAGAAGAACCTGGAGTGGAATTCAGAATTCAGCCCACAAACTGTTCAGACCAAGAGTCAGTGTCACAAAAGTTTGTGCCTCCAATGGAGGCTGCCCAGTTACCCTTCCCTTAGGAAGCCTCTGGATAAAGAACTGCAGAACTTCAGTGTTGGAAGGAACCTCCACAGCCAGTCAGCTAGCCCCATCTCCATTGGAACAAGAGTCGTCATTAAACTCAATCTCCCCAAATGGTCATGCAACTTTTAATGCCTTCGGTGAAGGGAAATCCTCTGCCAGTCAAGAGACTTCCTTCCACTTGAAGATAGCTCTTATTGTCAGGCACTATTCAAGTCGAAATCTGCCCGTTTGCTAAGTTCTTCCTGTTGTTCCTAATTTTGTCCTATGAGGTCAAGTAGAATAAATGGGATCCTTTTATTTTCATTGTTGTTCAGCCATTCAGTCATGTCTGACTCTTTGTGATCCCATGTGCCATATATATATATCTATGGGGCTTTCTCAGCAAAAAAAAAAATGGTTTTTGCCATTTCCTTCTCCAGTGGATTAAAGCTAACAGACTTGCCCAGAGTAACAAAGCTAGTAAGTGCTTGAGGCTGGATTGAACTCCAGTCTTTCCAACTCCAGGTCCAGCTGTCTACCCACTGAACCACTTGCTTGCTTCCCCCTTTATATTTTGCTTGACAGTTTCCTAAATATTTCCCCCCTTTTTCCTCCAGAAAAATCACTTGTTCAACTGACTTTAATGACACACTTAGAGCTCTCACCAGCCTGGATGCCTCCAGTTTATTGATACCTGCACTAAGATGAAGTATCCTAAACTGAAAGCAAAATCCAGATGTGGTTGGATCAGGGCAGAGGAAAATGGAACTATCATCCTCTAAGCCACATGGGCCATGACTCTCTCAGTGCAGACTTTCTCTTTGTGTAGTCCACTTTACCCTCCAGATCTGCCTTGATGGAGGAGAAAATGTTTCTCTCTTCCTTCTTTGTAGAGGTGGGGTGCAAGGATGTGGAACGTTGCATACAGTGTCAGACTCAGTTGATGTGTTAGTTAGTTTTGCTAAACTCCTTTCCTCCCACCCCCTTTTTTTTTGCTGAGGCAATTGGAGTTAAGTGACTTGCCCAAGATCACACAGCTAGAGGGTGTTAAGTGTCTGAGGTCAGATATGAACTCAGGTCCTCCTTACTTCAGGGCTGGTGCTCTATCCACTGCGCTACCTGACTGCCCCACTAAACTCCATTTTTTATCTTTCCTTTGTTCTTTTTTATTCTTTGTTATAAGGAATGTCTCTCTGAGGAGGGGAGGGAGAAAGAATATATTTAGAGATGAAAGTAATATAAAAACAAAAGACACAAATAAAAATGTTAAACCCCATATTTTTTTCAGACCGTCTATTTTCTGGCCAAGTCACCCTTACCTTGTCTTTGTGAATTTGATTTTTAAAAGATTGACACGTCAACTTTTCCCCATAATAAATTTAAACTTATTTTATTTGGCCCTGTGTTCTAGCCTATCAGAATCTTTTTGAATCATTTATTGTTGTCCATCAGAGTTTTGTCCCTGGGCCTGACATCCTAAGGATTAGGGTTCTCTCTCTCATCCATGTGTATCTGAGATGTCCTGAGAATCATTCCCAACTGCACTGGGGAGGGATGATACATCTCGGTGTCATGAAAATGATTGAAGGTGAAGGACCTGGCTACTATTCCTTGGACAAACTGCTCCCCATTTCTGAGGATCATTTCCTCTACTATAACATGTGGGGGCTGGGGGGTGAATTAGATGATTGCCAATCTCCTTTCCAAATTTTAAATACCATGATCTATAATTCTGTGGCCTTGTCCTTAATCAGGTCATCTTTCTCATATCCTCAGAATGAGGTCTTCATGCTATTAGTCTGAATAAGCAGATAGTATAGGGAGGACACTGTAGAAGCTGGTTGAAGAATCATCTCCCACAAGCCTCCTCAGAGGAATCACTCAGCCCTTAATAAAAGTTTACAAGTACCTCTTAATTTTGGGACTCGTTTCAGTACCCACTTACTTCTAGTTGATAAACTTTATTTTTTTAAAGCTTTTTATTTTCGAAACAAATGCATAGAAAGTCCTCAACATCCACCCCTGCAAAACCCTCTGTTCCAAATTTCTTTTTTCCCTCCTTTCCTCCACCCTTCCCCCAGATGGCAAGCAATCCAATATATGTCAAACATGTACAACTCCTCTATACAGATTTCCACAATTATTATGCTGCACAAAAAAACTGATAAACTTTAATTGGAGGTTGAAGAGCAGGGGAGAAGGATTGCTAGAGGGTAGCCCAGAGATTCTCTTTTCTTTCCCCTTCCTACTCCAACCAAAGGTTTGTAGAAGAAGCTAAATCACTAATGAGTGGGATAGAAGAGTTGGATCAAGACAAGATATCTCTACCCTTTCTCTTGGACAACTCATCCTGTCTAATAAGGTCAACTCTTACCACTATGCCAGTGATTTCCAAATTTATCTCTGGATATCAACTCCCGCTTCTCTGATTGCCTACAGAATATATCCACTTGGGTCTTTGGTGATATGTCAAACAACAAATCTGAAACAACCCATTATCTTCACCCAGCTCCACCCTCCCAAACCCACCCACAGTTTAAATGAATCTATTTCTACTGAGGACACTGATATTCTCTCAGGCATCCCGATTTGAAACCTGGGAGCCATTCTCAAATCTCCTTCTTTTATGTCCAACCAGTTGCCAAGCCCAATTAATTCTACTTCTATATCTCCCCCACATCCACTCTTTCATTTTGTAGCCATTACCTATTGCAATAGCCTCCTAACTGGCTTCTCTGCCTCCAGTCTCTCCCAAACAAATTGCAAAATTATCTTGGATACCTTCAACATTATATAATTTTATTGATGTATACACACACACACACACACACACACACACACACACACACACACACACACTCCCAGCATTAGCATAGTGTCTGGCATATAGCAAACACTTAATAAATACTGTCCATTCATTCATTCTGCAGGGGATGAGAGAGGGTCTCTGAAGTCCCTTCCAGCTATCAGTCTATGAGCCCATGGTCCTAAGATCTGTTAGTTATATATAACATCTATTTCTTATCAGATTCATCTCTTAAAACACTGGAATCATCACAGCTCTCCCTTGCTCAAGAACTTTTCATCGACATTCTATTTGCCCACAGGATGAAATGCAAAGACTTAAGTCTGAAGTTCAAGGTCTTTCACCATCTAGCCCCTATCCTGAGCATCTTTTCCTCCTACCGTTCCCTCAAACCCAGCCAGTGGCTTTTCTAAGTTAATCTGGTTTCTTTGCTGTTCCTTGCTTACTTTGTTCCATTCTAGCCAATAAATTGATATTATCTGTGAATAAGGCATAGTGTTGATTACTAGAGGCAAAAGATAATCTGACATCTAGCCAGTTCTCAAGAAGCTTATGCTTCAATGAGGGCAGAGAAGACAGGGATACACAAATAACCATGAGCCAAGGGAGATTGAGATCAGTGCAGAGAAGACACAGCAGATGGGAGGAAGGAGAGACCTCTTTAACTGGGAGAAGGAAGCAGCGTGAACTAAGGAAAGATTCATGGAAAAGTTGGCTCTCAGGCTGATCCTGGAAGAGAGGAATTTCAGTTGGTAGAGAATCAGGTTGACAGAAGTCCATTCCAGCAACAACAAGAACCAGAAGGAAGAGAACAGGACAAAGACAGGAAACAATGAGGCATCTGTCTGATGGGACATACAGTGTATGAAAGGGAACAGCATGAAATTGGACTAGAAAGAAGGGCTCAAACAAAATTGTGAATTAATAACTTTGAGGGTGATTACCACTTCTGTACCTTAACTGAAGTTGTTCCCCCCCCCATATGTAACGTTCAGGGCCTCTTGCCCTGATTGTCTAAATCCCATCCATCCCTGAAGGCTCAGCTAGGGATTAAGACTCAATGTCAGGAGTGGAGATAGGTTTCAGCACTAGAGATGAACAGTCAGTAGTGAGGATGGAGTTTATTGCTAGAGACAGGGACTTAGTGTCAGGGATAAAGGCTCAGTACTAGGGATGAGAGTATATTTTGTGATGAAAAGTTTGGTGGAAGATAGGGTACCTCTGTTTTGGGTTTGGGGGCTGAGGGTCCAAAATGAAGATTCAAGATCACAATTGCCTAGGCGAGAGATTCAGTGCTAGGGATGGGGTTTCCGCTTCAAGTATTGGAATACAAATCCTGTGACCTGGACCTCACTCATTATCAGACCTGGGGATTCAAGAGTTATGAACCAAAGGTCAGAGCTGGGGTCTCAGTGCCAGGAATGAGCAATAAGCCCTCAGGTTTAGTTTCAGTAATGGAGACTTAAGAGCTAAGTACTCTCTTTTTCCTATTCTTGGGAGTGATTTTCTGTTGTTTTGTCAATCATTTCCACATACAATATTGGAACTTGTTTCCCCTAACTATGGAGATAATGGCCTCTAATTAAGGCACCTGTATACCCACACTCCCTCTTAAAGAAAGCCCACAGCCCACAGCTTTGTTACATGAAACAGGATCTTCTTTTTTTGTACATCAATAGCTCATCAGTTTTTTCAAATATGTTTATATTGCCTGCTAATAATTTGCTTTGTGTGTGTCTCTTTGTGTTTGTTCCTTTCCATCCTCCTCTCTCAGCACTCACTTGGAGTTCAGGAAACATATCATTTCTTCAAATGAGCCTAGTGGATTTCTTAGCATCCTAACTCTGAGTCCTAGTATTTGTAATCAAACTCTTTTTCCTTGAATTGAGTCCTTATCTCTGGAACTAAGTCCCCATGCCCAGCACTGGGCCCCCATCCCCAGAAATGAGCTTCCACTCTTAGAATCTCCTTTCACATCTTTCATTATTAATATATACATACAATTCTCACCCTTTCCCTGGGGAGCATTGGCCCTAAGAGGGGTGACTCTCCCCCTCCCCATCAATTGCTAGTCTGGAGAATGAGATGACTTCCATGAAAGCCCATCTGGTTTCCCTGGGGCTTCAGGCTCACCTTCTCCAAGAATTTCATTGTAGAAGCAATAGGAGAAGATTGAAAGGAAAACTGAGTTGCAATTACTTCTCCTACTCCATTTGCCCTGCAGCTGAGTGACCTCCCTTGGGAAAGAAAAATGGAGCAGGAAATCCAGCTTCGACCCTTTCCTGGGAGGAGCAAAAGCATCCCTTCCATCCACAAAGTGGACACCAATGGCTACCTCCTTCATCCTTTTGTCTCCAGAAATTGAGGGAGATCTGGACACCTCACTAAGCACTAAGTGCCAGGATGGAAGTTGGGAGAAAAGGAGTGATTTTAGGCAAGCCATTTGGGCATGGAGAGCCTCATTTTCCTTATCTGTCTAAGAGGGAAATGATTCCCATTGTCTTATTGGATTATGGCAAAGATTCATTGAGGAAATATCTTGGCAAATCTAGCTTAATAAGAGAGGCAGAAGGAATAAAAAGGTGGTTTTGGAGGCAGTGAGTCCTGATTCGAATCTACACACGCTTTGTAATCCTGGCCACTAAATTACTTCATTTCTCAATGCTCCAGGGAGTTCTCTAAGACTCTAAGAGGCAGAGCAGGCGCCAATCTGCACCGGTATAGGGTGTTTCCTTATGAGTAATTCTCCTTACCAATGAAATCACAGGTCTGATTTTTTAAAAAGTCTCTCTTGTTAAATAAAAGTGAAATATGATGCCTCTGATTTTATTGTTGATCTAGACAGCCTGTTGAGGGCTAACCCAGTCTCCAGGGCTACTCAGAGAAAACCCCACTTTTCCTAGCTATCACACCATCATTTGTAGGTATAATTGTCTTTTTTTCTGGAGAAGAGAGATGGGAGAAGAGGGAGCAGGGGCTCCATGAGGGCAAGGATTTTATCACATCATCCCTTCTTTTAAAGCAAGAGTGATATCTCCCTCATTATGTCAAGACTGTCTCCCCCATAGTCTATTGTATCAGTCCAGGGCTGTGGCCAGAGTTGGGATCACCTGTGTGACCTTGGATAAGCCAACTAACTTCTCTGGGCTTTAGCGTTCTCAGTTGTAAAATCAGGGGGTTAAACTAGATAACCTTCCAGATCCCTTCCAGCTTCAGATTTAGGATTCCGTCCTCTTATTGTTGAACTTAGGTATCTTAAACCACTCCTTGGACATAGGACATCAGAACCCCACAGCAGGGTTGAGCTAAGTGGAAAGATTCCTGCAGTGGGAGAAGAAATATGGGTTCAAATCCTGACTCTGACATTTATTTGTCAGTTGTGTGGCCTATGGCCAGGTCTTGAGCCTCCTTTTCCTGATCTGTAAAATGATTCTGACACTCTTTCCTTCACAGAAGCATTGTGAGGAGTGAGTTCCGTAAAGCCTAAAGAGACATAGAAGTGGGCGGTGTATGATTAGAGGGATCCTCAGATAACAGGGAGGAAAACCCTACAAATTTGCCTAAAGATGCAAAGTTACTTACAACAGTCCTTTGAGGATATCAATAACTTTCCATATTTTACAGACAAGAAATCAAGCTCATTGCATGATAATTGTGGAAATATATTTAGAAATATTGTACATGTTTAATATATTTTGCATTACTTGCTATCTAGGGGAAGAATGGGGGAAGAGAGGGAGATAAAATCTGAAATGCAAAGTTTTGAAAGGGTTTTGCATATATTTTGAAAACAAAAAGCTATTATTAAAAAATAAGAAATGAAAACAGAGGCTCCGGAGGTAAAATGACTTTCCCATGATTCCTTCTTTCAGGGTCTACCAAATAGCAGGTGTCTGCACCAGGATTTGAATCTAAGACTCCTGACTGTAAGTCCTGTGCCTTTTTTCCTGTGATATCTGTAGGCTCTGAATCCCTTACTATTATTCATTCCTCAGGAGAATGGGAATCCAGTTACCATCCTCCTTCAGTAGCATCATGGAGCTAGATTAGGAAGAAACTTCAAAGGTCATCTAGTCCAACCCTTCCTCCCTTTTTACAGATAAGAAAACTGAGACTGAGCGATTAAGTAAGTGTCCAAAGTCACACAAGTAATGGGCACCAGAAGCAACATTTGGGCCAGATCATCAGGCTCCAGATCCATTGCCCTTTTCTCTTGTAACATAGCATCTCAGGACTCTGAAATCTGAGAACAAATCCGGATCCACATTTCCAAAGCCCCAGGCTCAGGGCTGGCACCCCTTGCATTCATCCGTGGCAGAGTCACCCCAGCCACCCCAGACTCATTCCTGTAGAGGGCTCTGGCTGGCCACAGGGTGCTTTTGCAGCTGATTTGCCAAGAGCCCAGTTGGCATTTCTGCATTTCCCAGATTGCCAGCTGCATCAGGCGAGTGTCAGGGAGGGTCCAGGCTTGGCAGCCAGGAATTTCATAGCTTCAAAACTGCTCTGCCATCTGGGATGCAGGGACAGGGAGAGAGGCACCGGGATCTACAGAAATATCCCACGGGCATCGTGGTGGTTGATGGGGGTCCTTCCTTTTTGAAGAGGACTAAAGATGTTCTGACTGTGTGTGAATTGGATTTTGGTGAAACATTGTGGTAGGGTGTCTTAAATACCACCTATTGGGCAATTAAGAGGGGCAGTAGAGAGAGGGCAGGGCCTGGGGTCAGGAGGACCTGAGTTCAAATTCCACCCCAGACACTTGACACTAGCTGTGGGAACCTGGGCAAGTCACTTAACCCCAATTGCTTCACACACACAAAATGATAGGCTGATTTATGTGAAGTAGGGCTCCAGTGACTCAGTCTTTGGATTAGCCAGCTCTCCACCTGCCTGGACCGACTCACCCTTGTTCCTCCATCATCTCTTGCAGCTCCATACACTTGAGTTCCACACGCCTCTTCCTCTCGTGATCTAGGATCTCCCGGTGGGCCTTCTTCACCAGGCTGGGTTCCACAACTCGCAGCTCCTCCTCTGGTCTGTGCCAGGCACCTGAGGCACTGGGTTGGGCGAAGCCATTGGCAGCATCGGGCGGAGAGGGAATGCTGGCTCCATTGTTGAAAGTGGACGACATGGCTGTCTGAATTGACCTGCTGGCCGCAGTCTCTGCAAAATGGAGAGAGAGGGACAAAGAGATTGTCAGAGATAAATTAACTTCTGGTCTACTCTTCTTAGCCCAATACCCACCCCAAAAAAGCTCTGCTCCTTAAACACTCTGCTCAATTAATGCTGATGATTCAATGGGAACTAACACTGCTCATATCAGCATCTGGGCACAAGAGAAAGGCAAAGAGGCAGCCAGAGCTGACCAATTGTACAGGTGGCAGGGTGAGGTGTATTGTGTACTTAGATCTTCGAGGTCAGGAGAGAGAAAAGTGCCCAGGGGATCCAGCCCCCTCTTCCTTCTTGAAGCAACTCGTGTCAAAGTGGTTCAGAGGCTGGGGAAAAGCCTGCATCACTGAATCATTTCCCTCTCTCTTAAGCTAATTACTCCCAACATCAGGGTTTATCTTTTCATTCTTAGCCCTATCTTTCCCTTCAATACCATATCACCAGCCCTATAGGGGTAGTATCACTGCAATAAATGCACAGAAGTTTGGGACTCCCCATTTCCAGTCAACAATTCATTCACAGAACCCCAGTCTCTCAGAGCTGAGGTACCTCAAATATCATCTCATATATACCTAAATAGGAATCCCTTCTATGGCTTTTCCAATGAGAACTTATCTTTTTTTTTTTTTTTTGACTTTGTCCTGAAGAAGCCCATTCTGCTTTAGGACAGCTATAGTTCTTAGAAAAATGTCCCTTCCATTGGATCTAAATCTATCTTCCTGATACTCCTTCTACCATGTTCAAAATGATCTTTATTCTGCCCATAGTCCAAGAAGAACAAGTCTGATTCTTTTTTGATGCGATAGCTATTCATACACCTAAGAGCAGCTATCCTGTTATCCCTAAAGCTTCTAGAATTTCAGTGGGCTAAACACCCCCTCATCATTAAGCTAATCCTAGATAACAAAAGAAAAAACAGTACAATCAAAAAGTCTTCACTCAGAAAGAGTGATGAATTTCAAGTCATGAGACCTGAATTCAAATCCTAGCTCTGCCAGCTATGACCTGTATGATTTAGGACACTAGGTCACCAATATTTCCGGGTTTCAGTTTTTTCATCTGCAAAATGGCTTCTCAGACCCCTTCCAGTGTTAAATGTAAGCCTTTATAATCATCTCAGCATCCTGGTCACCTTCTCTTGGATATGTTCCAGCTTGTCAGCATTTTGCTTAAAAGGTATACCCCCAACACTGCACATAATACTCCCGATGAGAAATTTCACCGGTTCTTGGGTAAAATACAGACTCCTCCACATGGCAGTTGAAGCCCTTCATAGTCAGGCTTCAGCTTCGCTTTCCAGGTTTATTGCACATCATTCCCCTTTAAGTGCCTGTCAAACTGGCCTCCTTGCCAATCTCCAAAATTGACAGTCCATATTCTATCTCCATGACTTTATACATCTTGTCCCTCATGCTTGTAATGCATCTCTGACTTCTGGAATCCTTAGCTTCCTTCAAGACTGTACCTTGTATCATATTCTATAGGAAGCCTTTTCTAATCACATTAGTTGTTAGAGTTCTCTCTCTTCTTCAAGTTACTGCATGTATGTGACACATGTATACACACACATCCCCCAGCATCCAGAACAGTACCTTGTACAAACGAAGTCCTCAGTAAATGGTTGTTGGATGATTCAGACAGCACAAAATATAATGGGTTTTTCCCTCATCTTGTTCTGTTAATGAGATTATTCTATTAATGTCATCCATTCTTTGGCTGCTGTATTATACTCTTGCACGACTTGAGCTTGCAGACCAACAAAATTGAATTGAATTGAATCAGGACCACGGACAGAGGATATCCTCAGCCCATAAGTAGCACACTTCCGAGCACTTTGGGAATATCAATCCCCCTCATTCTCTTTCCCTATATTTTAAGTCCAGAGAGGTGAAGTGTCCAAGATCATACAGGGAATAAATGGCAGTGCCAGGATTTTAACCCTGGTACCCATTCCTTGGCATCAAATTGGCTTTATCAGTAACACAAACACAAACACACAATATACACATTCAATATTCCACAGTAAGGACTAAGAACACACACACTCAGGTAAAGGATATACAGGAAAGGTAACATGGCATTGTGGGTAGAAAAATAGCACTGATGAGGAAGATATGGTTTTAAATTCCAACCCTGATCTTGGCTAAGTGACCCTGCGAGAATCCTTGATCTCTCTATCCCAGGCAAGAACAAAGGCTGATCTGCATTAACAGAGAAAATTTCCTTATTGTGAGCTCCCAATACCACTGAAATCTCAGGCCTAGTCTAGAAAATGATGGTGGTAATGATTTATGAAAGCTGTAACTGAAGGAAGTAGAGTGTTGTACTTGGAGCCAGAAGGACACTGCAGTACTCAAGTTCCATCTCTGGCACTTCTTAACTGTGTGACATAAGCAAGTCATTTCACCTCTCTGCAGGCCTCAGTTTCCTCATTTGTTAAATGAGGATAATAATAGCACCTACATCACAGTTATAGTTAAGATCAGTTGGCATGTAAAGTTATTTTCCATGCTTAAAGCATTCTAAGAATGAGAGTTACTATTATCTATTAAATCATTATTGCCATCTGCTGATAGAGAAAGTCTCCACCCTGGGAGCTGCCTCACATTGCAAAAAAAAATCACAGTTCCATCCATATGGAGCATAGTCTATTGAGACCATTTATTATACATGTGTGCAAAATCCCAGGGATGCACTCCCTTGTATAGCTGTGCCTTAACACTTTTCAGGGGCTGCCCCCTGTTTTGGGCCCTGCCCTCTAGACTTCAAGTTCAGTCCACAAGGAAAAGGATCATGCTTTGTCCTTAACAATTCACTCAGTGACTGCTTCCCTGATACATTTTGAAGAGGATAGGGGCTGAGCTGAATGCCATATAGTAGGGATTGATGGAGCTGAATGAAATCCAGAAGAGTCTGATTGAGGAATAACTCTGCTTTGGGAACCAGAACCTCTGGACTCTTGATTGTGTGGTGCCCATTTTCCTGGGGAAAGGGCCCAGCCTGCTCAGAGAGGGAAAGATTTTCTAATCCCTTTGGAGGCTGAACTTGCTCATACTTTTCCTTCCTAATGACTTGATCTATATTAAAAGACATTTTCATTAAAGATATAATACATTCACACAGAGACACACGAACACCTACACACACACACACCTACACACACATACACATCTTCTCCCCAATTAACTAATTATGGTATAATGGAAAGATCTCTGGATTTTAAGTCAGAACCCAGAGGTTCTGAATTCAAATCCCTCCTTTGCCAGCTATTATGCATGTGACGCTGAAGGTCATTTTAACTCTGCAACCTCAACTTCTTCATCTGTAGAATAAGGGAGTTAGATTAGGTGCCTTCTCTGCTCTCTTCCAGTTAAGAATCTATCATAGTATGATCCATGTGACCTTGGGCAAATCCCTTAACTTCTCAGCCTCAGTATCTTCATTTGCAAAATAAAAAAGTTGGGCCAAATGATCTCCAAAGTCCTTTTCTGCTCTAGAATATGGTCCCGTGACCTATGGGAGAGATCTGGCTGTGCTCCCTGTGGTCTGGGGTAAGTTAGTTCCCCTTTGTAGATCTGGTTCCTTCTTTGTAAAATGACAGGTTAGGATATATGATCTGGTAGATCTTTTTCAGATCCAGATTCAGACTTTGTCAGAGGGTGGTTTTGGAGAAAAGGGTGCAGAATGGGACACAGTCAGGAGTTCAGGTGGAGAGGAGAGGGGTGCTGAGCAGACAAGGATAAATAATAATTTATCATAATTTTGCTGTGCACTGGTCCTGCCCCTTGTTATAGGGAATGACTTGCCACCAGTGCCTTCTCCCACATCATCATTTCCCAGGCACCTGAGGAGGTGGACTGTAGCTTTGATTTAAAGATGGAACCTCAGGGGGCAAGCTCCAGCTGAACCCCTTCCCCCCAATTGGAGAAATAGAGCAAAGGGCTACTGCTGTCTTAGCTCATCCCTGAACCGATATGTGTGTTGGAGGGGAGGAGGGGTCCACCTCTTGAGCTATTTCTATTTCCTTTCTCCAAGACACTACTGGCTGCTAGTTGCTAAGCAACAAGGAGTACTTATTTCCTTCCCTGGGTGGGGGGAGGAAGTGAAGGGGGAGCAGTCTAGGATGGGTGGGGGGAAGAAAAGGACAGGAAAGAAATGCAAAAGGATTGGGCACACTTGGGGCCCCTGATAAAAGCATA
>JAJPUD010000226.1:507153-521042 GCA_023553655.1 Myrmecobius fasciatus | reverse complement strand
CTTTCTGTCTGTCTCTTGCTGTCTCTCCCTTTCTCTTTTTCTCCCTCCCCCTCCCTCCCTCCCTCCCTGTCTTCCTTCTTTCTTCTCCCTCCCTCTCTACTTCCCTCTCCCTCTCTCTTTCTCCCCTCCCTCTCCCTACCCACTTCAATCTATCTGCCTAATCTATATCCATCCAAGGGTACAAATACAAAAAGAAACAGTGAAGCTTGTATATGATGCCCAGCTATAATCAGAGGATCTGGGTTCAAATCCTGCCTCTGATTCTTGCTGCTTGTAATTTCCTTGAGTAAATCAGTTAATCCCTCTGCCCAGAACTGCCATTGACTTGCTGTGTGACCTTAGGTAACACCTTTCCTCTGAGCTTCAGGTTATTCCTCTTAAAAAATGAGGGTCTCTTGAAGCTCTTTCTAGTGACCTGAAGGCTTGAAGGAGGGAGTGTCACCTCCTGGAGTAATGAATTAAGGCTATGAGGAATTAAGGAGGCTTCAAGGAACCTTCTTCCAAAGTTCTCTACACAAGCCACTAAAATGGGACGGACCCAGGTCAAGGTGCCTGTCCAAAGTCCAGGGCTCTCTGCCAGCTTTGGATGGTTGTCCCGGGGCCATATCTCCCTGGGAAATCTCCCTGCCCTGCATGATCTGGAGGTCATCCCTGGGCAGAGTCTTGCTGAGGAGGAATAGAGCGAAGGTCTGGAAGGGTCTGGACAAGGACAGGGGATGAACAGGGGGTTTAAGGAGGAGGGAAGTTGACACACAAAGTTGAGAACTAGTTCTTCATGCATGTCTGGTCTAGATTCAGCCCTTTCCTTCCCCCTCACACTCCCAGTCATAGGACACTCTCCACCTTCATTCAGGAACTTCATTGTCGTTATCTGGGATTCAGCAAGGTCATCTCAAAGCTCCCTCCAGCTCTGCCATCTTATGACTTGGTGGCCAGGACACCTCCTTCCTTGGGGACTAGCTAGGAGAAGCAGTACGCTGAGTGGTGAGAACTCTAGATGAGGAATCCAAAGATCTAGAGACTAAGGTCTGCCCCTGATTGGCTGTGTGACCTTGGATAAGTCTTCCTGGACTTCTCTCTGGACTTAAGTTTCCTGCAGGGTAGAAATGTAGGGCTTGCACTAGAAATATCTGAGGTTCTTACAGTGAATATATACATATCTACTTAAACAGACTGACATGCACACAGGCTCCAGATTTCAGGATTGGAAGTTCAGGCAAGTCCTAGTCAGAACCCGGTCTCTTTAATGACTCAGGGAACCAGAATCCAAGTGCCCCCACCCACCCAGGACCATTGTGAAGGGTTTAAAACAGATTCATCCCCTTGAAGGGAGCCATGGGTTTAGCCCTCCTCTGGTTTGGAAAGTAAAAGAGGCTCAGTCTCTACAGCTCTAAGCCCATCTCTGCCAGGCAGGGAAGAGTCAAATCCAAGGATCACACATTTAGAGCTGGAAGGTACCTGAGACGCTCTCTAATCCAAGCTCATTTTACAGATGAGAAAACTGAGGTTCCAAGCAATTCAAAGCCATATAACTAGGCAGCATCAGAGGCAGGAATTAATTCAGGTCCTTTTAGTGCCAACTCTACCCATTAGGCAATACTGATTCTTTTATTTACAGCTCAGATAAAACATGAGGGCTGCTTGTGCTTCGGGCTCCTGGCAACAGAAGGGGTCCAGTCTCAGAGAAGTGAAAGAGTGGTTCCCTCCTTGGTCAGCAAGACATGTTCTCAGAGAAATGGAGGTGTGGCTCCTCCTTGGTCAACAGGGCATGTTCTTGAAGTAGGGGGCTTCATCCTGAGATAGGAGAGAAGGCAACAACCTCATCTGCCTTAGGATTCTCAACTAGCTACATGGGCCAGGACTGGATGGATGTGGTCATGGGGCAGGAGAAGGGAGGGATTTCTCACCCTTTGGGGTGTAGAGAGTGTGTGTGATGGGGTTGGGGGTGTGGAAGTGGAAAATCTTGCAACAACACAGAACAATCCCAGACCTTGCTCAGAAGGGGCAGCTGATTCTACTTTTTGAACCTAACCTCCCTCCTCTATCCAGATAAGAAAAACTCCTCTCTGATCCATTCTCTATCATCAGCTGGCAGCTTTCCTCTGCCCTGATCCAAGAAACGCTTCTTTCAAAGGCCGGGGCCCTGTTGGGCAGGAGAGGAGGGCAGGGGGGATGCCAAGGGCATATTGATTGAGTCTGTTACCGGCTGCTAAGCAACCATTCTCTTCCTTCCCCTCTCCCAGACATTTGCTGCCCCTCAGGATTTAGAGAATAGAGCTTGTGAAGGGAAGGGGGAGGACACATCCATTGGTTCTCCATTCAATATGAGCTCAAGGCCTCAGTAACCAAGCAACAGAACCCCTTGGCAATTGTATCCCTAGCCAGGTGAGGATTCCAGGTGAGAAAACTTTCCCTGGAGGAGATCAGAGCATCCAGGACTGTTAGAAATGGAAGAAGCCTTAGAGATTTTCTGGTTCCAGCCTTCATTTTAAAGAGGAAGAGACTGAGGTCAAAAGGAGAGAAGCGACTTACTTGCCAAAGTGTCACCAACTAATTCGGCCACAGAGTTGTCACCCAAACTCAACTCTCTAAGCCCTAGTCCAGTAATGTTCCTCCTTGACCATTTTCCATGTCATTTTCCTTGGAGATTAATTAGATCTATGGTCTCATTTGCTCCTCATGAACTCCCTTCGAGAAGCATAAGACCCAGAAAGCAACATTCAACTTGTGGTTATTCATCAGGCTAGCTGGCAGAGCAAGAACCAGAACGCAGCTTGTTTAACTCCCAAGCCAGCATTCTTTCTGCCTCAGTAGTACCTGAGGCATATTCTTCAAGGACACTTTTCTATAAGAGAAACATAGAAAGGATAGAGCATTTCAGATTTATAGCTGAAATAGACTTCAGAGTCCACTTGGTCCAACCCTCTCATTTTAAAATTCTAGAAACTGAGGCCCAGAGACCTTAAGTAATTTGCCCAAAATGATTTGCAACACAGGGAATAAGTGAAAGACCCAGGATTTGAACCCAGATCCTTGACTTCAGAATCAACATTCTTTCCACTGAACCATTCTGCCCTCCTTTTTTTTTTTTACTTCCAATTTTTATTTCTCTCCAATTCTACTTACCTATTCCATCTTCTGGGAGTGAGAGGGGAACTAAAGTAGAGATGGGAACAAACCACCAAGTTACCAGAGCCAGTATCAGGCAGTCCCAGTCCAATTATTAGAGCATCTAATGCAGCATCGGCTGCATTGGCCACAGCCCATGGTCACCAATGATCTCAAAATACACAAGTGTCATCCAAGAGAAAGTTCACTCCATTGTGCTCACCCCTCAAAACAAAGAGATTTCCTTAAAACAGACAAAAACTGATATCAGAAACATTTAGTTCTGAAGAAGTACTTCTCTTCAGTGCCTTTGATAACCATTAACCAATTAATGTTAATTAATCTGATTAGTCTAAATCATTAATTAAGAAGTTAATTAATCGTTATAACTGACTCTGACCCGTTGGATCCTAAGGGAGTTGTGGGTTGGGGTCAGGAAAAGGTAGGTAGATTCCACAATCAAGCATCCAAATGTCCCTCTAGGAGCAGGGGAAGAAGATAAGACCATTGACCTAGAGCTAGAAGGGGCCTTAGAAACCATGTAATACAATCCCTCATTTTCCAGATGAGAAAACCAAGGTCTAAGAAGGTGAAAACCCTTGTTCAAGGTCAAAAAGCAGGATTTGAACTTTGTGGCTCCAGAGTCCGTTCTTTCCACAATACCACCTTGGGATCACCCATGGACAGAAGTCTCTCTGAATACCCCTGGGATCAGATATGGAGCCCAAAGCAGAGCAAGATAGAATTTAGCCTGAAGGAGTATAGATAGTGTGACCATGATCCAGGACATAAAACTGAGAAATCAGGGATTCTAAGCCACAAAGACAAAGAGCTTCAAAAAACAGAGACAAGAATTTCTTCAGGGTTTTTGTCGGGGCAACTGAGACTGGTAAAATGTCTCGCAGCCTCTTCCATGGGTACCAGTGATGGAGGCTTGGCTCTATCAATGGAAGGCTCTTATGAGGTATGGGGTTTAGCATTAAGAGAAGCAGACTTCTTGCTAGCACCGGGGTTTGTGTCAATAAGGGAGGCTTAATTCCTGAAGCAAAAGGGAGTATGTGGAAATATGGCCAAGATTTAGTGATTGATTGATTGATTGATTAAATATTTATTTATTTGTTTGTTTATTTATTGAGCCTGGTGACTCAACTGGACCTATTCAACTGTCCCTTGGACACTGGGATAAATATAAGGATGAGGACTTAGTTTCAGGAATTAGGGCTCAATGCCAGTGCTAGAAATAGGAGTCCAATGTTAAGGATGAAGGCTCAATGCCTGGGGTAGGGACTCAATGTCAGTGACGGGCTGAGGGTCATAGATGAGGGCTAATTTAGTGCTGAAATAAGGGACTTCAGTGCTGGGGATGTCAGCTATATGTCAAGGATAAGGGCTCAGGGATGAGGGATTTGTGGCCAGAATAGGTGCTGAGTGCCATGAGCAGAAGACCAAAAGTTGCAGATAGGCTGTCAATGTTAGGGACTGAAGGCTTAGTGTCAGGTTTGGAGACTCAATACTAGAGGATGTGGGTTAAGTTCTGGGGATGGGTCACCTAGTACTGGGCAACTACCCAACTGTTAAGCTAGTGCCTAGAATTCTGGTACTGGGGAGAATTAAAGAGGCAATATGTGGTGCTTGATTTTGGCATCTACTACCTATGTGACCTTGGGCAAGTAAATTCGACTCTATGGCTCAGTTTCCTCATCTGCAAAATGGTCTACCTAGATAACCTCTGAGGTCTCCTCCAGATCCAAATCAATGAACCTATGATTATCACAAGTTAATCCTTTGGGAGGGGGGCAGTTCATCCATATATGGTCCTCAAGTTAACCATTTCTAGTTGCCCCCATCCCTCTCATTTCCCATGGTCACAGAAGGGTTAGAAAGACCTTGCTAAGAGCAGAAATATTGAGGCTGTCACCTCCCCTGCACAAAAGCTAGCTAATATTTTTCTCCAATTCATCTAATATAGCTAATGATGGTATCACCAATGTGCCAACTGACCTGAAGATCAGGAAAAGAGCTTGGTTTGCCCATGACTTCCCTTCTGACTCTGTCAACATCTCAGGCACTTTCTGGCTCTCAATTAGACATTCAAATTGAATTAATTAAAATGTTTTCAGTTATAAAATAGAAGGTCAGAGACGAAAGGAGCTTAGAGAACTGAATGTTGGATTCAAGGACCTAAGTTCAAATTCTAACTCTGTTATTTACTGCCTGGCTGACCTTGGGGAAAGTGAATTCAACTTCCTGGGTCTCAGTTTCCTCAAACATAATAAAAGTAAAAGTGTTGGTGAAGGCAATTTCTAAGATCTCCTCCAATTTGAAATCGCCGTCATCCTCAGAGATCAAGTAGTCTAGATTATCTTTCCTTCAACTCATTTTACAAAAAAGGTAACTGAGGCCCAAGAAATTAAGTCACTGATGCTGTAACTGATGGAGCCAAGACAAGAACCCAGCATCCTAACTATTCAACCACACCATCTTATAAAGTTTAACTGGCTCCAGACCTCAGTTAATGGCTTCTCTATTCTGGATCCAGGTCTCTCATTGTGCCCCCTTCCACTTATACCTGAAAAGATTTGAAGCTCAGCACTGATCATGTGAGGCTTTCAGACCCCACCATTGGCTGGACAAGTGAGATGCAGCAAGGTCTAGTGGGCTGGGAGTCCTGGCTCTCATGCCAACCCAGCAACTCTCAAGCTGTGTGACCTTGAATAAGCAAGCTCTTCTCTGTCCTTCGATTTCCTTCTTTGTCAAATGAGGGGGCTGAACAAGAAGGCTCCTTCCAGCCCTAACATTCGGAAGCTTCTCTGATTTCATAGCCAACCTCTGCATCGAGTGCCAATGCTGTGCCTGCAGCTGGCATTACCCCCCCACTGCCAGGCAGACATCCACAGCTCCCACACTACGCCCAGTTTGTAAGAAGGGCAAGGTCCTAGTGACTAGTCCTCTACTCCTGATCTAAAAATGTGAGTCACTTCTAGCCACCTTCTACTCCCCTGCTCTGGATGAAAAGGGAGGCCCAACCTCAGTCTGACCAAAAAACTGGTAGAAAATCTCAAGGGGACTATAATGGGAAGAACACTAATGCTGGAGTCACAGAACCTGGGTTCAAATCCTCCATCAGACGTTTACTACTTGTTTGACCTTGTCAAATCCTTCTTCCATCTGTAAAGTGAGAGGGTTGGATTATATTTCTTCTAATTCGATTTCTATAATGCTATGAAAGCTCTCAGGGTCTCAGTTTCCCTACCTGTAAAAAAAGATATTCTATTTCTACAACCCTATCAGGCTCTGAAGGTCTCAGTTTCCCTATCTGGAGAGAGAGAGACAGAGAGAGAGAGAGAGAGAGAGAGAGAGAGAGAGAGAGAGAGAGAGAGGGAGGGAGGGAGGGAGAGAGGTTTAGAATAGCTTCTCTCAAAGGTCCCCTCCACCAGGAACTTGGGATTGTTGTTCAAATATATGTTGGATTAGTTGATCTCAGGGCTTTGTCCGACTCTAAATAAGTGATTTTATGATCCTAAGACCTGGTTTCTAGAAGGTTTCAGCAAACAGCCAACAAAAGCATCATGACGTTCAAGGCCCTGTTGGGTCTACACCCAAATGATTTAGTTATAATCCCTGCTCTCAAGGAATTGACCACTTGCAGGATAAGCCAGGAACACAGATCAATGAAATCTAAGGCAGAATATCTAAATGGCCTAAGAGAGGTACTGGTGGGTGGTTCTGGAGCTCAGAGGAAGGAGGAGGAGGTCCTTCCTCCCTGGAGGGAACAGGGAAGACTTTAAGAGTAATTAAGTTGGGTCTTGAAAGATGGTAGGATATCCATAAGGGAAAGAGCATTTTAGGAGAGAACAGTAAAGTTGAAGAGGGTGGGCAGTCGGAGGGAGCTGGGTGGGAACAGTGAAATGTTTGGCTGGGGCAGGGCGTCCACATAAGGGAGGAGTGGGAGCAAAGGCTTGAGAGGTAGAAGGGAAGTGTCACTCAATAGTGGCTGAAGGGCCTCCCTCCAAACCTAGGGGTCGTTCCAAGGTGGCAAGCTCTCTTTAGACCCACCCGATGCATTCAATTTAATTTCTTCTTCATTCTCCCAACCACCTTCCATAAGCCAGTCTCCTTCCCACTTGTATCTAAGCCAGGATGGTTGTTGTCCTTTGGTCTCTGTTCACATAATTTCCTCTACCTGTACTGCCTTCATTTCTCACCTCTGGGCCAGTACAAAGCCTACTCACCCTTCCAGGTTCACATCAAGTCTCACCTCTTTCACTCAACCAACAAGCATTTATTAAGCACCCTTCATGTACTAAGTGCTGTTCTAGCAGCTGAGGAGACCCAGTTGTTTTTGTCTTCAATGAGATTACATTCTAGGGGATCTCCTCTGCTGCCTCCAGCCCATGACAGCCCTCCCTCATATTACCCATAGGCATTTGCTGTCTGTAACCTGCAATTTAACACTGGCATCTTCCTATGCATGAATCTTATCTCCCCAGCCAGAATTTGAACGCACTGAGAACAAGTCTCAAATCTCTTTCTTGTGACTCCTTAGAAATATGCCTTGCCCAGAGTTAGGGGAGATCAATAAACCTATTTTATAGTGGAAAGAACACTCAATTTGCAATCAGAGGACCTAGATTGGCAATAAGGCATTGCTTCTTGCTAGTTTACTAATCATCTGCCTCTGAGCCTCAGTTTCCCCATATGTAAAATGAAAGTTAGATTAGATTATTTCTGAAGTACCTTCTAGCTCTAGAACTTTTGAACTTGTCACAGCTTGTTAT
Organism: Myrmecobius fasciatus; assembly: GCA_023553655.1. Classification (NCBI taxonomy): domain Eukaryota; kingdom Metazoa; phylum Chordata; class Mammalia; order Dasyuromorphia; family Myrmecobiidae; genus Myrmecobius; species Myrmecobius fasciatus. The sequence continues at coordinate 513,156 of JAJPUD010000226.1, read as the reverse complement.
TTATGATGCTGTGAATAATAGAATGACCTTGCCTGTCTTTTCTTTTTCTTCTTTCTTTCTTTCTTTCTTTTTTTTTTGCTGAGGCAATTGGGGTTAAGTGACTTGCCCAGGATCACACAGCTAGGAAGTGTTAAGTGCTCTATCCACTGTGCCACCTAGCTGCCCCCTGTCTTTTCTATATAGCCTAGACATTACAGAATTGGACATAACACCAGATATGTGTCTAGAATTTGAAACCCACTGCCAATCAATGGACGAGGGAGTTGAAGGTCTGCAGTAGGTGGCACTCAGAGCTTAGCTATCAACGCCATGGACTATGGCTGTTCTCATGGGAACAGCCTTGCTATCTGCCAACCCAATGATATTCAGAGATTTGAAGATGGAAAGAACTTGAGACGCCATTTTGTTCAACCCCTTCCTTTTACAGATGTGGCAACTGAGGCCCCTCCAGGAAATTATAGATATTTGTCTGACCTTAGTCACTTGTCACAATACTTCATGCCTTTACCCTTGAAAAGATTCAGGGGAGAGAGGATATGGATGAATCAGTGGCGCCCATCCCTATAACTCAAAGGTCACTCTACTAATTCCATCCTGACAGCTTGAGGATCTACGGGGCAGAAAGCTTTTGGCTGAATTTGAAGACAGATGATCTACATCCAGATTCTGTCTCTGACTTTTACTTGCTTGACCTTGGAAAAATTACTTCTCTCCAGACTTCAGTTTCTTCATCTGTGATGTGAGTAGGTCAGATAAGATGATCTCTAAAGTCTCTTCTAGAACCAAAGCTTTGATCCTGAGATCCATTATTATGACTCTAATTCTCAATTATCCCCACCAAGGGAAAGGATGGGGGATATATTGTTAGGATTTTTTTGGTTTGCTTTTGATAATGGATATATTGAGGCAAACAACAATAATCCTAAGAGTTATAATCCAGTAACCATTGTGTAGAAGAGCAATCAATCTGAAGTTTGGAAATTGCCTCTGCCACTATTGTTCACATGACCTTGGATAAGTAGGTACTTCCTTCCTGTCTCTTGGCCTCTTTTGTAGAATGAGGGTGATCTCCAAGGCCCCTTCTGGCTCCAAATCCCATGTCTTTTCTACAAATACATTATGTGATTTTGTTCAAGATTTTTCCTCCAGAGCCTACTCTGGCTCAAGCTGATATTCAAATGAGTTTGACTTTCCTGAGCACAGAATGAGTCCCCTAGGGGCAGAGGGGACCCAAAAAGGATTCAGTGCTTGGCAGAGACATTTGCCTTTAAAGCTTAGATGTCACTCCATCTCCCACACAATCCTGAGTCCTGAATATCATAATGTACACAACTCCCTTCTCTGATGGCTAAGTCATTATATATACCCTGGCCCAGACTGTTACTCATGGTGTGACATGGATGGGGGAGGCAGACCCCAGGGCATTATTCAGTGATACCACAAGACAAAGGGATGGACTTAAGCCCCAAATCTCAAGGTAGCTGGGAACAAGGTTAGAGATGAAAGATAGAAGCAACCCAGGGGAAAAGGGGGATAGGCCAGGAAAGGAGAAAAATGGGGGGAAAGTTCTTAGAAGCATCTGCTGGTTGGCTGGATATTCACTGGTATCAGAAGGATAAGAGAGCTAAGAAAAGAAAGGACAAAAGTCTTAGATCAATAATGACTTCCACCCTCACCACCACCACCACGCAGATACATACATACACAGTTGCTAGCATCTTCCCCTATAAGATTACTTTAGATTTCCTTTGGATGTGTTTCATGTAGACCACTGTGTTGGGTAGCTGGGTGACACAATGGATTCAGTGCTGAGCCTGGATTCAAAAAGGCCTAAATTCAAATCAGCGTCAGACACTTCCCAGCTGTGTGACCCTGCCCAAGTCACTGAAACCTGTTTGCCTCAGTTTCCTTAACTGTCAAATGAGCAGGGGAAGGAAATGGCAAACCACTCCAGTATCTTTGCCAAGAAAACCCCAAGTGGGATCACAAAGCATCAGATATGACTGAAATGACTGCACAACAACAAAATAAATCACTATATGGACAATTTTCTCCCCATTAGAATAAAAGCTTCTTGTAATCATGGATCTTTATTCCTTTGGATCTCTAGTACCTAGCACTGTGTCTCGAGCCTAACAAGCATTTTAAACACCTGGCCATCGATTGATTACACTTCTGTATATTACAGTGTTTGTGTCCTAGTCCTGTACTAGACTGTAAACTCTACAAAGGGAATAATTACATTTGGGTTCAAATCTCAACTCAGTTATCCACTAGTTGTGCGATAATGGGCCATTTCCTCAATTTCTCACATGTAAAGCAGAGATAGTCATTCTTGCATTAATATGCCATGGGGTCGTTGTGAGGAAGGCTACTTTGTAAAGTTAAAGTGCATCAAAAAGTTAAACTTATCACTTCTAAACTGTGTATCTCTACCATTGGCCCTGTACACAGTAGGCATTTAATAAATGTTCCCTGAAAAAGAAGAGAAAAAGAAGAGGAAGAGGAACTGAGAAAGGGGGATGCTAGTTGAGGGGAAGATTGGGAGAATAAAATATAAAGAAAAGTGGTGGGCTGGAGAGGATGGAGCATCTTGCTCAGGCCCAGCTGCCAGGATACAGTCCCACCAGGATTTGCAATACAACTTGTAATGTCTGAGCTTCACCTCATCCCCATGAAACACACACACCTTGACTCCTATGCAAGCCAGTCCAGTTTTCATGTCTTGTTTTAGATACCTCAATGGAATGGATACAGGAGTGGACCTGGAAGCAGGAAGACCTAAATTTGAGTCCTTATTATCTGTATGACCCTAGGCAAGTCACATCACAGCTCTGACACTCAGTTTTCTTATCTGTAAAAGCAACTATATCACTTAGTTACTGTGATGTGCACATGAGGTAATATGCTTTCCAAACCTTAATGTATATATGCATGTTAGTTATTTTCATTAATAATAATTATTGTCTTATTTAGTTGAGGGTATTGCTTAATTGAAAACTTTTTCTCTCTCTTTTCCCCTCCTTTTCTCAATCTCTCTTCTTTCCTCCTTTCCATCTCTTCCTCCTTCCCTCTTTCTCACTATTTTGTTCTCTCTCTCTCTCTCTCTCTCTCTCTCACTTTTGCTCTCTCTTCCTTCTTCTTTCCCTGCCTAATTCCCTTCCCGTTCTCTCTCTCCCTCTTTCCCTCCCCCTCTTTTCTTCCCCTCTCTTCTTCCCTCCCTCCCTCCAGTCTCTGTCTCTATCTCTCTCACCTCCTCCTCTTTCTCTTACTCCCCCCTCTCCCTCTTTTCCCTTCTCTCCCCTTCTCCTTCTTTCTCTCTTATTCTCTCTCTTTTCTTCTCTCTCATTATATCTCTCTCCTTCCCTACCCCTTTCTCTCCTCCCACTACTCCCTCAGTTCCCTGAGTTCCTAGCATTAAGCCTCCATCTTTATTACTATCTCTCTAACTCCTGAACTGCCTCCCCTACCCTTCCCAGCCATTACAGGATGAGATCATTAGAAGAGCAAGACATGGCCAAATGGAGAAAGATGTGAAGTGGGGAGTGTAAGAGAGAATCTTCTTAATTTTCATCCATCTACCCAGTGATTCATCCCTGACTCCTGTCTCCCCCAACCCCATGATGGCCTTGGATGTTCGGCATCATACTTTTACAAACCAGAATTTATCATCAAGGTCTCAGTACCCACAGCCCAAATCTTCTCCCCCAGATAACACGGAGACACTCCTTCACGTAAATCTACATACACAAACTCCGTTGTACAAAATCCCACTCGTTCACAATGCATATTCATACACCTCCTCACATACATAGGTCTCACACTGATGTGCACACCGGGGAAATCAGTCTGAAATGTCATTAGCTCCAGGGGTACAAAAGACTATGTGTCAGGGATGCTAGCCAGTGTCTCTGTGCTACGAAGGGGAGTTTAGTGTCAGGGATGAAGATTCAGCACAAGAGATGGGGGCTCAGTGTCGACAATAGGGGACCGATACTGGGCGTGTGTCTTGATGCTGTGAATGGGAGTTCAGGGACAGGGAAGAAGGATCAATGTCAAGTTAAGGACACCCTTTCAGCACCCAAAGTTGACTCAGGGAGCTTAGGACTGGAAATGGGTCTCAGTTTCCCAGATGGAAGTTCAGTGTTAGCAATGAGGGCTAAGAGGCAAGGATAGAAGCTCAGTGTTAGGGTTTCATTGGGGAGCACAGTGTCAGGAGTTGGAACAAAACACAAGAAAAGAGGAGAGAGTTTTGAGCATGAAGGCTCAGTGTTAAAGGTATAGGCTCAATGCTGGTAGGAGGTCTCTACCTGGAGTGATACTAGATGCTGAACACTGGAGAAAGGGGACAGGGGAGGGAGGGCTGACAGGAAGTACCAGGGGGTTGAAGAACTCTAACTCCAGGCTCAGAAAGTCCCTGGCTATTCTGCTCTATATCCTTATTGAGATATCCCCTGGGGCATTCCCCCCCTCAAAAAAAAGCTGTTCCTGAGCTGGCAGCCTGCAGAGCAGAGTCTGCAGTGAGCAGTCACACAGAATTGGGCTTGAGGGTTGGCTTGAGAGGAGGGAACCCAGCCTGGCGCTGGTCCCTTATTGCAGAGCATCAGCAATGCTCAAAGGAGGCCCAAGGCTGGCTCTGGCAGGGAAGCCCTGGAGCCAGAACGCTGCACCAAGAGTCCAAATATGAACCAAAACTGCCAGTGGCATCTCTCCTCAATGGAGGCTCCCCTCCCAAAGCCATTTAAAATAGATGCAAAAGGGGGAATATGGGGATATCAAGGGACAAGGTGCCCAACATTCTAGCTGATGGGTTTCTGGGCTTAGAATTCTGGAGTCCCCAGGTTGGGGTCCCAGTATGATACAATGGAAAACGTTCTGGCTTTAGAGTCAAAGGACCTGGGTGTTCAATTCTGACTGCTACAAATCCCCGGCACAGAGAATACTTAATAAATAGTTGTTGACTGACTGACAGTCCCCTGTATGATCATCAGCAAGTCATTTAATCTCTTGGTCTCATTTTCCTCATTTGCAGAATAAGGGATTTGGGGTAGATGGCCTCATGTCTATTCTAATTCTACGTATATGATCTAAGATTCTATGACATAATAATAACTGACTATCTTCATTCCAGGGTAAGAGACCCAGTCCTCTGTGTCTTTTAGGAGAAGCAAGAAACTGACAGGGGCTTGAATCACTGGACACTAGATCCTAGGATCTAGTCTCCCTCTTCTATTTCCATTACTACAAGAGTTAAAGAACATGGCTGGAGACTGAGAAAGAGAATGTTATCCTGCTGTCTTCCTTCTTCTGTTCTGCTAAGCAGATAAAAACCAGAAGCTTATAAATCAAATCTGGATCTTTTGATTCCCAAGGCCATGCTCTTTCTATTGTCCTACACCTCCATCTTAAAGAAGCTTGAGATCTAAAGATGGAAAAGACTCTAGAGAACAACTGGTGCAAGACCTTCATTTCACAAAGGAGAAACTAAGTTCAGAAGTGACTTATCTAAGATCATATAGTAAAAGTCCAATCAATTGAAATCCATTTCTTCTGATTGTGCATCTTCCTATTGGCCTAAGTAGAAGTGATACTTGAATTTCTAGTGTTTGGGATTGTCCTTGATTTATTACTCCTTCTAACCTATCCCTTGTAGATAACTGAGAGTTGGCTCCAGTGTGTGGAGACATAATAAAAGTCTTATTCATCTCCCTTATGGTGTGAGGAGGACTCCTCTGGTTAGTGGAGTGGCCTCTGAACTGTGTGTCCACTAGTGGAATAGGGCACATTGAATCATCCATACTTTTCTTACTTGATCCCTTTTGTTAGTAGGGGAATGATATCTTTCAAGACAGCTGGCTGAGATCTAGAGTTAGTTTCCAAATAACAGAGTTTTTAGTATTGGAAAGGCCCCTAGAGACCACTTAGGTCACTTCTTTCATTTTTAAGAAAGACAGAAAGAAAGAAAGAAAGAAAGAAAGAAAGAAAGAAAGAAAGAAAGAAAGA
>JAJPUD010000226.1:495654-507143 GCA_023553655.1 Myrmecobius fasciatus | reverse complement strand
AGAAAGAAAGAAAGAAAGAAAGAAAGAAAGAAAGAAAGAAAGAAAGAAAGAAAGAAAGAAAAAAGGAAGCAAGGGAGGAAAGAAGGGGAGGGAGGGAGGGAGGGAGGAAGGAAGGAGAGAGGGAGGGAAGGAAGGGAGGAAAGAAGGAAGGAAGAAAGGAAGGAAGAAAGAAAAAGGAAGAAGAAGGAAGGAAGGAAGGAGAAGAAAGAGAGGAAAAGATATGCCTAAAGGCATGTGATGAGTCAATGTTAAAACCCCAATTTGAATCCAGGTATTTTGACTCCAGATCTGGTTTCCTCTTCACTGTATTTTTCTTGCATTTTTCTTTTCAAATTGGGAATCCAATTAGAAAAAAAATTCCATTTGTTTCTGAGCTCTCCATGGTACCAAACCTCTGTCCTTTAGCAGATACCTCATTTCTATCAGAGTCAAATTTTCTTCTCTCACTGAGACCTCTCTCATTCTCAGAAGTTAGCCCTCATTTCTATCACTGAGCCCCCATTCCCAGCACTTAGCCATCATTTATGTCACTGAGCCCTGAATTCCCAGCACTGACTTCTCATCTCCATCACCAAACTCCTGTTATCAGCACAGAATCCTCATTCTTGTCACTGAGCGTCTCATCATTGACATTGAGCCCTTGCTCCTGACATTGAGCACCCATCCCCATCAGAAAGTCCATGTCCTGCCTCAATCCCCAACACTAAGCCTTATCTCTAGCATTGCACCTCCATTATCATACTGCTGGAAGAAACCTTGAAAATCTTAGAAATCCACCTTCCCCCTAATTATACAGGTGAGGAAATTGAGGAGCTAGAAAAGTTAAATGACTTGCCCAAGATCACACAGATAGAATATAGCAGATCCACGATCCAAACTCTAAATTCCCCTCATGTCACTGACACTCCATTCTCAGCACTGAGATCTTGGCTCCCCCATTACAGGAATGGCACTGACAATTTCAAAGAAAGCTTTCCTGCTGTTTTTTTTCCCTCTCCCTTTGCCAAACAGATGAAAACCAGACATACTAGGACTTCTTTACTCGTAGAAGAGAGCCCATATTTCTAACATTGAGCCACCATCCCTATGTTGAATCTTTATTCCTAACCCTGGGCTCCCATCCCCAGGAAGAAATCCACTTCCCTGACACTGAGTCTCCAGCTTGGTCTCCATCCCCCCAGTCCTGAACCCACTTTTCTGCCCCCAAGATCCCATCTTCAGTACTGACCTCCCATCTCTATCAAGGAGCTCTTATCCCCAAAGCTAAACTCTCATCCCTAGAACAGTTTCCATTCCTGGCAATGAGCACTGGAACTCCCATCCCCCATCCTTATTCTTCATTCCAGACACTCAGCCCCTGTCCTCATCACTGAACTTTCACCCCTGGCACTGAGTCCCCTACTCCAGGAATGGGAGGATTTAAAATTGCTTTTCATTGAATAATGGAGGACTCAAAAGAAATACTCACATGAATTTTCAAAGCCCCTAGGCTCAAGTCAGCCCAGTTATACTTAGCTTCTAGTCAGAGCCACACCAGCCACTCCCTCAACAGGATTCTGCTTTTCTTTGTTCATCCGAAATATATTTACCCAATGTATGCTTTGTGCAAGACCCTGGGCAGGGCCTTAGGATATAGAAAATAATTTTTAAAAGAACATAAATATTGACCAGAGAATTTATAAACCAGTGCAGAGCCAAAATAAGTACCTAGATAAATCTGGGATGCAAATTGGAAAATGATGGTACTTTTAGTACTAGAGTACCATAGTAGATATGAAGGACATAGCACTTGAGCCAAACCTTGAAGATTAGGTATTCCAAGATGGGGAACTTTGGGAAATGCTCATTCCAGGCACCCAGGATGTTCTGAGAAAACATGGAGAGGCAAGAAGACCTGAGTTCAAATCCAGCCTCTCAGATGCTTAATTTTAAATGACTTAACTCCATTTGCCTCAGTTTCTTTATCTGTAAAATGAGCTGGAGAAGGAAATGGCAAACCACTGCACCCTCCTCCAAAATTCAAAAATAACTGAACAACCACAACAAAGTTCAACTCGATCATTTTCCAGATGCCTGAAAACCCGAGTGACAAGGAGATGTTCACACAGATAATAAAAGGAGCAGAACCAGAATTAGAATTCAGATGATCTGCTTGTCACCTAACACTCTTACATCCCATCATCTCCTCTCTGAGTCTGAGGTGTCAGTGGGTCATTCAAGCAGCTAGAGAATTGGTTCAGAGTTCAGTTTAGTTTGTATGAAACAGTCTCCCTTCCTCCCCACAGAAAGAGAGAATCTGCCATCTTGGCTCCCTGAAATCTTGCCACCATCGTGTCTCCTTGCTCCCTTCTGTGTGGTTCTGGAAATTCTCTTTAGGAAACAGGAAGAAGAAAATCTCAGAAGACTCAGAGTTATTTGAATTAAAGATTATAATCTACTTTGTGCATAGATGTGACCTGAGACAGGAAGCTCTTTCAAAACTCATTCATTGAACTCAGTAATCACTGATATCTGAAAGTGCTGATGTCAACCCTCATATTGGACTTCAGAAATCCCAAGGTCTTCCTAGTTAGTGACTCTTCAGGTTGAAGAGGCAAAAGACCTGGCTATGGAGACTGTCTCTCCTTATGACCCTCTTCAATTACACTGAATGAACATCTTTTTAGTTTCTCTTGTGGAATACACACACACTGCACTTTTATTTTCAGCATAGGACCCACAGTAACATTTCTCACCTATTGCATTGGGACACATCACTAGGAAACTGGTCAATATAGTGGAAAGGTGAATTTGACTTAAAGGGTCACTGAGTGGGAGAAGATGGGTCACATCACCAGCTAGCATCCTGGCAGAGAGAAAAAAAGCAGAGGAAGGGCTAGAGGGTATGGAGAAGGGTCTACAAACCCAGGCCAAGTTGAGGGTGTGATTGTGTGACATGGCCCCAGAATGGGAGTCCATAATGTGTTCACTAAGATATTCACAGCTGCCTGGTGCTGAATTTGAAGAAAAATTTCAATTGTCTTTTGTTCCATAGAACTAGGAGAGGAAAATCAAAACTGAATGGCACAGGGCAGAATTTTAAGATTAGACGAATCTAGTTATGGTCCTTATCCCACTGGCTGGAGGAAAGTACTCATCCGTAACAACTCCACTCAGTTTAAAACCTCAGTTTCTCCCATCAACAACAGTAAAAAGCACCTGGGCTCCCCAAGTTGGAAATTCTCAGCCTGAATAGAAATGGCACTGGCTATCTGGCTGTAAAAGACTGAGGGGGCAGAATCAGCAAAGCTCACAGCAATTCAATTTTCCAACATGCTCTTCTATCCATTCTCTCATCTGATCTGAGCAAGTCACTGGGTCACAGTTTTCTTCATTATAAAAATGAAGGGGTCAGATTTAATGGTCTCCAAGGTACCTTTTAGCTCTGACATTTTATGATCTTTACAATATCTGGGAGAAGTAACCAGGGTGAATATTATTTATGTCCATTTTATAGTTCTTCCACTAAAGTCCTCCTGTGATATCTCATTATGAACAGAGGTGACCCTGGGTTCTTCAAGCCAGTGTTTGCAGGATACAATCTAGCAGGTCCTGCTAAGCCAGGAAAATTTAAAGTGAAGCCTAGTGACAAGAGCATGTCTATCATCTTTTTACCCCTGTAACTAAAAATAAATCGCAGGGATGACCACAGGGGAGGAATATCTTGGCCATGGCAGCAAGCCTTAACAATTATTTAGGAGGGGGGTTGATCAATACCGATGAAAGAATTACCCATCCCTGTGAAATCAGGGATTTTCTAAGGTATCAAAGGGCTTTATGTTGGAGAAAACTGAAGATCAGAGGAAGGAAAATGACTTGTCCACAATCATACAAGAAGCAGTAGAGCCATGACCCAACTCTTTCCTACTACAACATACTGTTCCTGAAGTTCAATCTGTGATGGGGTGAAGAAAAGAAAAAATCACAGCACTCTGGCATTATTAATACTCACTGGGGGCCTCGGAAGTCAACAAAAGAGCAAGGAGGTAAGGAGGGAATGAGAGTAAGGATCCAGATACATCCATACTGGAGACTATTTTTAACACTGTCCCAGGCTCAGGGAATGAGCCAATTCCCTCTCCCCAGGAAGGAAATAGCAGTACTTTCCTTGCTGAGGTCAGCTGGGTGTTGAGAGGCTGGCAGATGGGGGAGACAAGAGAAAGGAAAGAGCAGGCAGGGGGCTCACAGTTCTCTAAACCTAGAATCTCACCTCTGACATTCAAGTTGTATGTGTGGTGGGGTGGGGGAATGGGGAATCCTAGATCTATATCCAGGTGGCTGTAGGGAAGGTGTTCCAATATGGTTCAATTTTCAGTTTTTCTTCCTCCTCCCCCAGTACTTCCAATGACCTTGGAGAAGTCATCCTTTCCCCTATCCCACTCTATCCTCCCACTCTCTAAACATACATCAATTTATCTAACTGTCTCCATCTGTAAAATGGACATCATTCAGTTTCAGGGACAGAAGGGACCTAGAGAAATGACTGAGCTCATTCCTCCGTTCCCAGGGGAAGATACTTAAACCATGTCAAGTAGTTTAGTATTTATCTAGTCAAAGGAGGAAAGGAAAAGCATCCTCAAATTCCCTTTTAAGCTCATTCCACCACAGTCAACCTCTTGTTCAACACTTTTTTTTACTTAAAATCCAACCCCATCCCACGCAGTTGCTCTTCAAGAAAAACACCCTCTTCTTGTCTCCACCACATGCCTCACCCATTAATAGGATCCTGAACAAAAAACAAGGTTAAGAAATTTTAAAAATACATGCTTGGTTAAGTCTTATTTGCCAGCCTGTCTGTCTCCAGTTTCTGATGGGAAGGCAGTTTTGGAGCTCTTCTGAGTCTTTGACCTCAAGATGCCCCCTAGAGAGGAGCTCCTCTACTTCCATCCCTTCCTTTCACCAAAAACTCTGCCTCTTCTCTTTCCCAGAGATGCTCAGGGAGTCCCAGGGAACTGAGATAATAGGAGTGAGAGACCAAAGGGAAGAAGTAAAGGGTGGGGTTTGTGGAGGGAAAGATCAGCTGAGTGAGAAAGAATATTTGGGAGAGAGTGCAAAGTTATTGGTGAGTGGTGAGGTCTATAGCTGGGGGGGGGAGAAGAGAAGAGATACCTTGCCAGTGGCTCACACTTCTAAGTGCCTCTGATTCTCCATTCTTGGGTCCCCCAGGAAAATATACCAGCAATGATAGAGAGATGAGGGAATAGAAAGTCATCTAGAAAGGAGCTCAGAGATGATTAGGGAGTCCTTGACTAGAGCTGCTACCTTTCTTCTCATCCTCACTGTCAGATAACAGCACATTTCTCTTAAAACATGGGGTTCCCAATTGCTGAATTCATATGCAGCCCCATCCCTTTGGCAGCAGGATCCCTGGGAAAATAAAACATTTGGGTTCTTGGTGGCTCTATCTCCTCTTCTGTTAAAGGGGGCATGAGCCATATTCACCCCTTCCAAGTCCCCCACTTCCTCTGCCTGGGGATGGTATAGAGGATGGTATGTAATGCAGTCCTTCCAATTCCAGCTGTTATGAGGGCAATGAGGAGATAGATCTTAGAAGAGGAGCTGCTGTATCAAAACCTCTTCTCTGTTGCTTTCATTAGGGGATGGGAACATTACTAAAGCTAGTAGGGGAGCAGCTTTTGTCTGTCCCTCAGACTGCATACTCAGCATCCCCTGCACTCTTGTTACTCTCCAGAGCCAGCCACCATGGTCATCCAAATGCAGTGGTCCAACCATGTGGGGCAGGAGACTTCAGTTTCTTCCTGAATCTGTCAGAGGTGTAGGTATCCACTAAATGTTCCTTCATGAAACTCACTACCTCCAGGTAAGTTTTTTTTATCTTAAAGGAAAAAGGAGTGCCCTTTGTGTATTTGTGTTGTGTGTGCGTGTGTATGTGTGTGTAGAGAAAGAGAGAGACAGACAGACAGACAGACAGACAGAGACAGAGAGGACAGAGACAGAGACAGAGAGGACAGAGACAGAGATAGAGATGGACAGAGACAGAAACAGAAACAGAGAGAAACAGAGAATCTTGGGGGTACTTCTGGAAGGCAGGATACGGACTACCCAGGGAACTTTTCAAATGTTTTCATTCCTGCTGCCCCATCTATGCCCCTTCTCAAGGGATTTAAGCCACAAGAGATTCACCTATGTCCTTAGTCCGGGTCTTGGAGACTGATACATACACACTCACTTACTTCTCCACTAAACAAACATACACACTGGAAATTTTCTAGCCCACGCTGGCTTCAGAGCAGAGAAACCCAGCTGCCTCTTGTCCATGGGGAGAGAGAGTCTCTTCACCCTCACCCTATACAAACACATAGATACTCACAACACTGCCCAGACCAATAATCCTTCCCCCTTCCTCCTCTACCACCACTACCGCCTCTTCCTCTTCCTCCTCCTCCTCCTCTGGCTCCAGAGTAAATACCCTGCCCTGTAGAAGGAGATGAAAGATGCTCAGCAAGAAAGAAACACTATTCTCTAGCCCGGTCCAGGCCAGCCTCAGACACGAACCATCTTTCCTTCTTTCCTGGACTACTAGGAGATGTTTCCCGACGTCCCCCATTCCCCTCTGGCCCTCCCCAGCCCTTGGCTCCTTACCTTCCTGCGGGCTTCCCCACCCTCTCTCCAGGGTTTGGGGGGCTGATGCCTCGATCTCCCTTCTCTTTTTTATCCTCTTCTTCACCTGTCTCCCTCAGCCATGCAGACCTACCTCCCCGCCCAGTGCCTTGTCCCCTTTTTCCCTGCCTCTTTTCCCCCACCCAGCTCTGCTCGGTCCTTCTCCTCCTCTTCCAGTTCTCTCTGAGGCTCCGGTTGCTGAAATGCTGGACAGCTCATCACCATGGAGCTCAGCCTCCTCTTTCCTCCCCCTCCCATAAGAAGTTGCCAGAGAGGTCCAGGTCCCAGTGAGTTGAGGAACTCCCTATTGCCACCTCCAGGTTGGGAGGAACAACTACTCCGGGCTTCCTGGCTAGTGACAGCTAGGGGCAGGGCTAAAAACAGGGAGGAAATGCCATGGAGAACATCAGCTTAGGGAGGATGAAAGATTATCAAGATAGAAGGGAGTTCTCTCCCTCCCTTCTTCCCTTCCTGTCCTTCTTTTGTCTTTCCCTCCCTTAATCTTCCCCCTCCTCTCCCTCTCTTTTTCCTCCTTTCATTCATTTCCCCTTCACTCCTTCTCTTCCTTCCTCTCTTCAAGAAAATAAACACAATTATAAAATCACTTGGTTTATAACCATTAGAGATTGACAGTCTAATTCTAATGCTCAGCTCAAGATCCATCTGCTTCAGGAAGTTTTTCCTGGCTATTCCTGTCCACAGAGATATCTCTCTCCTTTAAAAGATTTAAATCCTGCCTCATCCCCCAGATCCAGCGTGAATTGGATTTACTTTATTTCCACTGAACAGATATTTATCTTAGACAGTCTGCCAGCATTATTTATCTTTTTGTTTGTGGATGCCTGATCTCTACAGCTAAATTATAAACTCCTGGTTAAGTTGTGACCATATACCCCTGCTCCCTGCCACCATTCCACAAACACAAGTAGAAAAGCTAAACAGAGGACTAGGGACCAGAGTAGGTAGTCAGTGAAGAGTTGATTGACTGACTCTAAGACCCAGCTAACTTGTCCACGAGGCAAACATCTATTTCTCAAACTCCACAGCCTGCATTGCAAGGCCTCTTTCCACAAATGAATATTCAGTCCTCATATGCTCTAGCTCTAGTAGAGAAATATCCACCCACCTACTCTATCACCACTAACAAAATATATACACATAACATGATATAGTGGGGGAAAACCCTGGCTCTGGAGCCAGAAGATCTGAGGTCAAAGCTGGCAGTGAATGCTTACTATCTGTGTGGTCTTGAGCAAATAATTTCATTTCCCCAGGTATCATCTGTTTGCTCATCTGTAACACAAGAGGGTTGAAATAATTCCTACCAGCTTGGTTCCTATAAACCTGCTCCTTCTAACCTCCTAATCTTTAGGGCAATTCATCTGAACAAGCTGGAAATACCATGTCCATTCTTTTCCTCCAAAACCAGCCCCAACTTAAAAGGCAACACTTCCAGGAAAATTAAGCACTAATTTCAGTGCCCCTCTGAGCATTTCTTTATTCACCAATCCCATCAGCACCCAGTAGTGGGTACTGGGTATTCAATCTAATCATTTGAGATTCTTCTATAGGGTAAGATCACCAAATCTGTAGTCAGAGGAACTGGATTTGAATCCTAGATCTCATATGTACCCATAAGACCTTGAATATATGATTTCCCTTCTCTGGGTCTGAGTTTCCTTGTCTATAAAATGAAGAAATCTTCTTCAATTTTATGTATGTGGCTATCTTGGCTCTCCCATTTTTAGACATTCAGATCCTTGTCCCTCTCATCAGACAAGGCTTATGGAGGATAAAGGTCATTGTCCTCATCAGGTCAGGGGCTCCTTGAAGGCAGGAGCTGTGTCTTTCCTCCCTACCCTCACCCATGGTACTCATGACTCCCTGAGAATGGGGATTATTTCTTTCTTATAAACCAGGAAATCCTGATGGAAGAGACTAGGTCTTTTCCTTCCTCCTTTTTGTCAATGTCCTACATAAGGTTAAGGATTGGTATATGGTTCATATGTCTACAAACCCGTGAAATATCTATTTTGGGCAAATATTCACCCATTTATTCAACAAACATTTATTATAAACCACAGGCAAAACTACGGGCTGGTGCCAGAGAGGTCTCACAAAAAGAATACTTTCTGGTTCCTATTCTACAATCACGAATACATCTTCCAATTCCCCACTAGGGGGACCTACATGAGGTTTGAAAGAGGTTATTTTAGGACAAATAAAGGCCCTCTTCCTTTTATGTGGTGGAGAATGTACTCCTGGAATTCATTCCCCCAAGAGGCTGAAAACAGGATCCTGCAGGTATGGAGAAATTCCTGGATGACATTAGCACTTGATGCTTCTTAACAGGAAATCAGATCTATTTGAACTATGTCTAACCCAGGAGGATGAGGGCAAGGAGAATGTGTGACCCTGGGCAATTCATTTAATCTCCCTCAATCTCAATTTCTTCATCTATGAAATAAGGTTGATAATGGTATCTCTATCACAGTTGTGAGGATTTATTTGTCTATGTTTTGCAAACTGTAAAGCACTCTATAAATCCTAGCTGTTGTTATAGGACCCTGATTTCCTTCCAATCTTGGAGCAAGTGTTACCTTCTACATGAAACCTTGATTGAGTCCCACAACTGCTGGTACCCACACTCCCCAAAGTGTCTTGCACTATCTTGCATATATTCTGTGCATATTGAAAATGGACATGCTGGGGCAGTTAGATGGTGTAGTGGATAGAGCACCAGTCCTGAAGTCAGGAGGACCTGAGTTCAAATCTGGTCTCAGACACTTAACACTTCTTAGCTGTGTGACCCTGGGCAAGTCACTTAACCCAAATTGCCTCAGCAAAAAAAAAAGAAAGAAAAAAGAAAATGGACATGCTGTCTCCTTTAATAGAATGTAAGCTCCTTGAGAGTAGGCAGGGGCTGTTTCATTGTCCCCTTTGTGTTCCTGGTGCCATGATGAGGGCACACCATGATGGGCAGTCCTGTGCCAGTGTCTTTCATGTCATACAATCGATTCTAAAGTCCTTAATAGAGACCTTGAGAATGGCCTTTTCTGACCATCTTCTGAGTGCTTGCTATGTGTGAGTTCTTGACAAAAAAATTTTTTGGCAAGTGTACAATTGACATTTGAACAATATGGTATTAGACTGACTATCTGCCTATACGCTTACTAGCTGTGTGACTCTCTCTCCATGAGTCACAGAATTTCAGAATCATAGAATTGGAGAGTTGGAAGAGATCTTAGCAGCCACCCAACCCAAATCATACACACATTCCCAGTATAAGATACCTTGACAAATTCAGAATACTATTCATGAAAAATTAAAGGAGCACAATCACAAACATTTATTAAGTACATTAAAAATAAGATGTTTGGGAATCATGTAGATGGCTTAGTGGCTAGTGTTAGAGATTTCAACTCAGGAAGATGTGTATTCAAGTCTTGCTTCAGATGTTTATCAGATGTGTGACCCTGGAAAGTCAGTTTCCTCTTTTATAAAATGGGTGCTTTAATTATCACCTATCTCACAGGATATATGGGGTGTTCAGGGAAGAACAAGAACCTCTGGGGTGAAGGCTGATGAGCCCTTTTCAAGACTCATTTACCTTTGGTGTCTTTCATTATGACCTGGGACTTCAAGAAGCTGAACAATGTACAGCAGTCACATCACAGTGGAAATGTTTCTGCAGATCGGCTAAACCAGATTGAGGGTAACTAATGGACATCAAACCCACCATTGAGTAAAGAGGGTATCTACTCCAAACATGT
The DNA here is from genome assembly GCA_023553655.1 of Myrmecobius fasciatus. Taxonomy (NCBI): domain Eukaryota; kingdom Metazoa; phylum Chordata; class Mammalia; order Dasyuromorphia; family Myrmecobiidae; genus Myrmecobius; species Myrmecobius fasciatus. Next base: position 496,710 of record JAJPUD010000226.1, on the reverse strand, counting down.
GAAGCCTTCCCCTCGTGGAATGGTAGTGTTGAGGGTGAGAAATGTTGAGGGGTGACTGATACCCTAACATTGATGGGATCTCCAGGCCAGTGTCGAAGATTTTTTTTTTTTGCTTTTTGGCTGAGGCAATTAGGGTTAAGTGACTTGCCCAGGGTCACACAGCTAGGGAATGTTAAGTGTCTGAGACCAGATTTGAACTCAGGTCCTCCTGACTTCAGGGCTGGTGCTCTATCCACTGTGCCACCTAGCTGCCCCTGGTGTGGCAGATTTTTGCAAAAAATCTCCAGGGAAGTTTTTTGGGGAAAAAATGTTTATTACACTGAGAAACTACCCAGTGGGCCAGTTCCAGATAGGTATTAGCAAAGGTTTGTGTACAGAATCTTATCTTTTATTAGCCTTCTATGATTTGGAGCTAGAGAGCAATTAGGGGCTAATTTTCAAATCAATATGGTGTGGTGATTGTTTCCCAGACCAAAGTGATTCCCAGAACAATTGGGAAGTGGGAGATTCCCTGGGAAAACAGGTTTCCAGATTCAGGTGGGTGGGGATCATTTTTTGGAATTTCCCAGGCCAGGTGCTCCACAAAGATCAGAGAGACACAGAATGCCATTATATCAGCAGGAGGAGAATAATTTGGTCCAATGGCCTTGAAGGTGGTTGAAACAGGTGCTGTGGAGTGCTTAGAGTTGGTCAGACATTGAAGACACCAAAGTCATATGCATCCTGGGCCATCATCCCCGTGATGTTGTTGGCCCTCTACAAAAATGAGGGATGAACAACAACTTCACAGGATTGTTGAGAGGCTCATATGAGCCTCTTTTCACCATGTGAAGTACCAGCTATTATGATGATGGTTGATTAATTGCCATGACTGGGTCTCCTCAAGCTAGGATTTCTCTTTGGAAGAGTTAATGACAAACAGATTTCGTTCAACATGACCCACATTTCCTGGCAAGGCAATTCAAGCTCAAGGTTAGTTTTCTTGAAGAAAGATGTCCTGTGTACTCTCCTCTCTCTCTCTCTCTCTCTCTCTCTCTCTCTCTCTCTCTCTCTCTC
>JAJPUD010000226.1:463774-495644 GCA_023553655.1 Myrmecobius fasciatus | reverse complement strand
TCTCTCTCTCTCTCTCTCTCTCTCTCTCTCTCTCTCTCTCTCTCTCTTTCTTTCTTTTTGCAAGGCAATTGGTATTAAGTGACTTGCCCAAGGTTACACAGCTAATAAATGTTAAATGTCTGAGGATGGAGTTAAATTCAAGTCCTCCTGCATCCAGGGTCATTGCTCTATCCACTGTGCCATCTAGCTGTCCCAATGTCCTGCATTCTCAAAGTCACCACTGCAGTCCCACACTGGCTGAGAGCTCTCTGCACCCAGGGGGGTTGGAGTTGGGGGCAGGAGGCTACAAGACCTCTGGCAACATAGCAATAACTTACAAATAAGGAACGAAGGGCAGGGGAAGAGCAAACCAGCAGTAAGCTGGCAACAGAGCTCCTCTGATTTCATCAGAGCTGGAGACAAGGAAGTCTTCCAGCAAACCAATCAACAGCCAAGCAGCATGTTCCCCAAACCCGGGGAGAAGCCCACAGGAAGAGAATAGAAGGGGGAGGAAAATGAGAAGGAAGGGAAGAAGGAGGAGGAGAGGAGGGGGAGAAAGGGGAGGAAGAGAAGGATGAGAAAGAGGAAGAGAAAAGAGAATGGGGAGGGAGAAAGAGGAGAAAAAAGAAGGAAAAGGAAAACAAGAGGAGGAGAGAGTCTAATGTTAGAGTAGTTCCCTCTAAAGTGATTAATCAATCCCTTTCATGTAGAGAATACTTCTTGGGATCATAATTAGAGGTGACTTTTAAAAGTCCTCGAGGCTAACATCCCCATTTACAAATGAAAACAATGAGCCCGGAGAAATGATTTGCTCAGTTACTAGGCAGGAAGTTTTAAGAGGATCATAGATCAAAGGTTTGGAGCTGATGGGGACCTTGGACACCTTCCAGCCCCAATCCCCTCATTTTACAGTGGAAGAAACCGGAGGTTCAAAATGCTTAAGTATCTTATCCAGGGTCATCATAGCTAATAACTATTAAATAACTTGCCCAGGGTTATCTAGCTAATAAGTTTCTGAGATGAAATTGGAACTTAGTTTGTACATGTCCTGTGCCCAATGCCATAATGCTTCCTAAGTCTAATTTAGTCCTCTAGTTAAAAGAAATTATATGCCAGAGAGAGAGAGAGAGATTGTGGTTTTGGATTATCTTCCTTTCCAAACCTATCTCTCCTATTCCTCTCTTGTCCAAAAAAGCCATCTCTTGTAACAAAGAATAAAAAGGAAAGAGGAAGAAGAGTAATTGAGAAAACTATGTAACACCTCAACTATCTTATTAGTAAATACAGTATCTGGGGGCAGCTAGGTGGTGCAGTGAATAGAGCACCAGCCCTGAAGTCAGGAAGACCTGAGTTCAAATCTGGTCTCAGACACTTAACATTCCCTAGCTGTGTGACCCTGGGCAAGTCACTTAACCTCAATTGCCTCAGCAAAAAGAAAAAAAAATACAGTATCTGTAGTCCCTCATGTCCACCCAAAAAAAATCATTTGACAGATGAGGAGACAAAAGTCCCCAAAGGTTAAAATATTTGCCTAAGATCACCTAGGTTGTCCTTGTCAGAGGTAAGATTAGAAACCAGCTCCTTGGGCTTCAAAGGCAGCATTCTTCCCCACTGTATCTCAATGAAGCTTTCATGGATCATCAAGTCCAACTTCCTCATTTGACAGAGGAGGAAACTGAGCCTAGATAAGTGAAATGACTTGCCCAGAATCACAAAGTTAGAACAGCACTTCAAATCCAGATTCCCTGACTCCATCCATTAATTAAATTAAAATGATTTTAAAAGAACTTTAAAACCTCTTTAAGGGAGTCATGGAAGGGCTTATTATCCCCATTTGATAGATGAAGGTTCAGAGAAATGAAATGAGATTGCCACCTCCCAATAACCTGATGCCTGTTTTAAGTCCACATGTGGGTGTGTTGGTCCCTGTAGTCTGAATCTCCTTCTGCAGCTCCCCTCTTATTTGAATCATTGGCCCAGAGTGTCCAGATTGAGAAGGCTCAGTTTTTTTGCAACCAGCCCCAAGGTCCAAATCCTAGAGCTCTCTGTTGGACTTTGTCTCCTTCTGTACTTCCTGCTCTTCCTGGAGCTCAATGCTGCTATGTCCCTCTTTTCCTCCTTTCTCATACCTGACCCATTTTGAGCCAAGATCCCCTAAATTCTAGGGTGACAATTAGACACACACACACACACACACACACACACATATATTCTCAATATTCATTAGGGAAATTGGTCTAAAATTTTCTTTCTCTGTTTTCACCCTGCCTGGTTTAGCTATCAGCACCATATCTGTATCATAAAAGGAATTTGGCAGTACACCTTCTTTCCCTTTTTTTTTCAAATAGTTTATATAGTATTGGAATTAATTGTTCTTTGAATGTTTGGTAGAATTCACATGTAAATCCATCTGGCCCTGGGGATTTTTTCTTAGGGAGTTGATTAATGGGGCTGACATATATTCTCACATATATGTATGTATATGTATGTGTGTGTGTATATATGTATATATGCACAGGTAGCTGGTGTAGTGGACAGAGCACAGATCTGAAACCAGGAGGACCCAAGTTCAAATCCAGCCTCAGATACTTAGTAGTTGTGTAATCCTGGGCAAATCACTTAATCCTATTTGCCTCCATTTCTTCATCTGTCAAATGAGCCAGAGAAGGAAATAGTGAACCATTTTGGTATCTTTGCCAAGAATACTTCAAATGGGATCATGAAGAGTAGAACAAGTTGAAATACCTGAACATTCTAAGGCCTCCCTCATGCACTGTAATGAAGACCTTCCAAAGGAGATAACATCTTTATATATATTTGTGTGTGTATGAGTCCCCTCTCCCTCCACACACACACTTTGGAGAGAGAGATGATGGGCTTTAGGATTTCATCCATGCTAGGGAACTCTGAGCAAGGATCCCCACTTTGCTGATATATACCAGATTCTGTTCTGCAGCATTTACTCTTAGAGAAATTCCTGGGGACATTGAGTGCCAAAATGACATACCCAGGGCCACAAGACAATCTCTCCCAGAGAAGGGATTTTAATCTAGGTCTGCCTGACTGTGAATCTCTATGGCCAAACAACCTCTGATTAAATTACGCAAAAAGTCACTTATTTAATGTTCACTATATGCCAGGCATTGTTAATAAGTGTCTGAAGCTAAATTTGAACTCAGGTCTTCCTAACTCCAGGCTAGATGGACAAAAGCAAAAACAGTCTCTACCCTCAAAAAACTTACATTCTAACGGAGGAAACAACATAAATCAAAGTATACAAGCTACATAGAGAATGGGTGGCTAGTATTTTTAGAGGAGAAGGCAATAGTAGCTAGAAGACCAGGAAAATGCCTCTTCCAGGAGGTACCACTTAAAGTGAGTCTTTAATAAAAACAGGGAATCTCAGAGACAACGGTTAGAAGGGTGAACACTCCAAGCCAGTCAAAAGCTTGGAGTTGGGAGATGGATTAATCTGTGTGACAAATAACAGGTAAATCAGTATGGATGGATTACAGCATCAGTGGAGGAGATTGGAGAGATAGGAAGTTAACCAGCTTGTGTTTGGATGCCAAAGGAGTTTATGTTTTATTCTTAAAGCAATAGGGAGGTCCTGGAGTTTATTGAATAAACTTTATTAAATAACTATTTTCAGTATTTCTATTTGGTTGTTGCTTCAAGATTTCAGGGATCTGGAGTGTCCTTAGAGTGGATAGACCCTCCACCAACACAAATATCACTCCTCTATGACTCAATAGACAGATCTCAAGAATTGCCATGGCTAGGAAATTCAGCCTGCAGTCCACATGGTCACAAATCTCCCTAGACTTAGCCAGGTTGGCCCTTGGCTGACAGACACACACTTCATCACTGGCATGTGCTTGAAACCCTTCCATGCTGCTTTGTCAGAATGTGGTAGTCTGGAAGAAAAACACTTGTTTGGCAGTCCAAGCCTTACTCTCTGTCTCTCTATCTCTATCTGGCTCTGGCTTTCTTTCTGTCAATAAAAATCTTTAATTAAAATTATTGTCAGCCCTCAATCAATACTCCATTTATTTTCTTTTTTAAAATTAAATGTTTTATTGAGAACTAAGTCTTGAACATCAATACAATTATCCAAATTTGTTTAGTAACTATTTGGTTAAATTAATTTTAATGAATTAAATATCAACTTTTCCCTACCCCCTCCTGCCCTCCCCTCCTTTTTTTAACAAGTCATATAGTCAATAAACAACAAAGCTAGATTCAAAAACATGTCTTCTGACTACTCATCACCAGCATCACGCCACCTAAGACTTGTTGCTCCTTCTGAATTGATAATAGAAGCCAATTCAACCCCTCCCTATAGAACACTTGCCTCTCTTCAGAATCTGAGCTCCCCTGTTATGCTTGAATAGTCCTGGTGTTCCTGCACCAAATTGGAGGAGAGGGGACAGCTGGTATAACTTAGGTCACCGGTCCAGAGGGAGCCACCTCCAAGATTATCATTTCCCTTCCTCTTTCTTTGGCTAAATCAAGATTGGGTCCTTGCCTCTCAGGCTGCGGTCATCCTGATGTTTCCAGTTCCCTCTTCCCTTTCTCCTTCCTCATCTCCAGCCACCTCCCTCCTACCTCCAGTGACAAGTAAAGTGCTTTCTTTTGCCCAGTGCCAGTAATAAAGACTTGCTGCTCTTAGCATCACTGCTCTGTTCTGCCTTGTCTGTGGCTGAGTCCCTTCAGGATAGAAAAGGGTTTTTCTGTGACATTTTCCTTGTTCCAACTGAATAAATTTTGGTCCATATGATCCAACAGCTCTCATTTTACAGAGAAGGAAACAGACCCAGAGCGGCTAAGTGAGGGAGGAATCGTGGTGAAGACTAATTCCAGAGTCAGAGGAGCTGGATTCAGGTCCTACTGCTGATGCTTAAAGCAAGTCACCTCTCTGAGCCTCAGTTTCCCCATTTGTAAAATGAGATGGGGTTAGATTGCATGAGCACCAAAGTTCTTTCCAGCTCTAAATCAGAAGTTTTATGATCCTGAGTTTCTCAGATATGAACCAAATCTCCCCAAAGTAAGGAGTCAGGCAGAATGGAGCAGTGCTCTGTGGAGGCTGTGGCTGCTGTTGTGAAAAAAAAAATCTGTGAAAAAGATCACAGGACCACGGATGGTGCAGAGGATTTGAGGGAGAAAGAGTAATTTAGGGAAGAAGGGCATAACTTCAGGAGATAATATAATGGGAAATAAATATAAAACAAAGAGAAAGTAGAAAGAATCAGATTTTGAATATGGAAAGGCAGAGGTGAGGAGGGCCTGAGAGACAGCCAAGGCAAAGACTTGGAGAAGGGAAGTGAAGTATCATATGTGAGGAAAAGCTGGCTAGATCTGAGAATGAATGACTGGAAAAATAAGAAAGGATCAGGTTGCAAAAAGCTTTAATTGACAATCAAATCCAACAAATCATCATGCAATTACTAAACACCTACTATGTGCCAAGCACTGTGCTAAATACTGGGGCTTCAAAGTAAGGCAAACCAAATCAATCCCTGCCAACAAAGAGCTCACATTGGAATGGGAAGGGGGTTCTCTGCACAACGTGCAATTGCAAATAACTATGTGCATGCAATATTTATACAGAGAAGTCTGTGATCCTAGAGTTAATAGGAAGCCACTGGGGTTTATTGACAGGGGACTCACATTGGAGGAAAATTTGTGGCAAGGACTAGATATGGGGGCTCAGGACTTTGGCTGGGGGAGGGGTTCAGGATCAACACTAAGTCCCAGATGTATATATGAGAGAGGGGAGGTCACAAATCAAAATCTCTCTCTGGTTTAGAAATCCCCCCACTCTGACCCAGCAGGCCCCATGGCCAGATTAAGCCACTTTTTTTTGTCTTTTCCGGGTTCTTCCTGGTGCAGGATCTAAGCTGATACTCTTAGTCTCCATGAGAGGCTGAATGAAAGGTTGCAGTCTTATCAGCTTTCCTCCTCTCCTGGCTGGGAATGGGAGGAGGCAGGAGGGAGTCCACCTTCTGTCTGACTGTTTTCCCCTTCCCACCCCCACCCCCACTCCAATTGCCCCCTCCCCCAACTCCACCCCTCACCTGGGCTCCCTGCCCCTCCCCCCATGCTGGCCCAGGCAGGCTGGGGAGAACAAAGGGTGGCGGGGGGAAGGGCTGCCTGGGCTGCAGCTGCCAGGCCCACCAAGATCGGGCGAGGGAGTGAGCCAAAGGCCGGGCATGCTGGCTGCTGCCGGCTGGCAACATGAATATTTCATCCTTGGAGAAGCGCTGGGCTCTCAGATCTGATGCCCTCCCTTGGGGTTGGGGGACAACAAAGGAGAGAAGAGAGAAAGATGCAAAGGGAGGGAGTGTGTGTGCTGCAGGGAGGTTTGCAAGGTTTCTGCCTGTCTGTTCTTTGAAAGGAGCTGCAAAGGGTCGGATGGGGTCCTGGCACCTGAACCCTGAAAACACGAGCCTGGGATTTCCTTGGAGCTTGTAACAGCTCAGAGGAAAAGTAGAGACATAGTGAGCAACCCATCCCTGGAGAGGGAGGGCTAAGATCTTGGGCCCAGAGGCTCTGGGATACCAAAGGGCAGGTCTGAGATGAGGTCTTTCCATTGCCCCCTTTAACTCCATCAATCATCCTTCCCATTGGTCCCTTCATCTCACTCCCACCCCTCAATGGCCTCTTGCCCAGAAATTCCCATCCAATTCCTGCAGCAAGTCTGTGGTGATTTGGACAGCTCCTAAAAATCCTGCTGCTGCTGCAGGAGCCTGCCCAGAGTGAGAGGAAAGCGAACTAATCTATGGTTTGCCTTTATCCTATTCCTCCTGGACACGATCCTCCCATGGCTTCTTGTTTTCTTCCCATTCCCAACTTGTGCAGAGTAGAGATCCTTTAGGTCAGTTTGTGTCTGGGCATAATCTGTTAATTCAACCAATCTGTCTCTCCTATCAGGATTGCAGGCTTCTTGACTAGCTGTCATTGTGACCTTGGACAGGTCCCCATCCCCAGTTTCTTTCTCTCTCTCTCTCTCTTTTTTTTTTTTTTTTTTTTTTGCTTTTTGCTGAGGCAATTGGGGTTAAGTGACTTGCCCAAGGTCACACAGCTAGGAAGTGTCTGAGACCAGATTTGAACTCAGGTCCTCCTAACTTCAGGGCTGGTGCTCTAACCACTACGCCACCTAGCTGCCCCTCTTTCTCTCTTAAGAGAGGAGGCTGGATTAGATAATCTCAAAGGGCTCTTCAGTAGCTCTGGATCTGTGATCCCTCGATGCTTATAACTGAAAAACCTTAATCTGCTTTCCATATCTATAAAATGAAAGATTGGACTACATGACCCCTAAAATACTTTTCAGGTCCAAGATCCGATAATCTTAAGTGTGTCTATTTCAGACTGTGAGGATTTCCCCAAGGATGGGGAACAAAGCTGCACAATTCTCTTTGTACAATGCCTTATCCAGCACCAGCTGCAGTGTGAAGCCCAGGAAAATTCTCTCCCCTTGGAGATAATAACAATACTGAAGGGACCAGCGATGGTGGCAATGGTGGCCAGAGGAGTAGTTTTGTTGTCAACATTGAGAAGAGTGATGGAGAGAAGTGCTGGTAATGATGGAGAGAGAAAGGAATCATGGGGATGAACATGGAGGTGGAAATGTTGGCAATGATGATGCTAGTGAAGGACTAGTGGCCAAGTGGAAAGCACTGAAATTGAATGGGAGTTCTGACCTCAACATCCACTAGCTCTTTGATGTTATCCTTGTTGAGCCTGTTTTCGCACTTATAAAATAGGGATAATAATATCTGCAGATAAATTGATTTTTAAAGATATTTTTACATAATTTACATGAGCAAACATAACCCACCCCCCCATCCCTAGCCAATGAGCCATCCCTTGTCACAAGTATTTAAAAAAAAAATCAGCCAAATCATATGTAAATGTAATACCCCACACCCATGACTTCCCACTTCTACAAAGATTAGAGACTGGTATTTATAGTTGAATTTAACAAATATTTATTAAGTCCCTACTCCGTGTCCTATGCTTGGTTCTGGGCTTGCAAAGAGAGGAACTCTTAATCCCCTCCCAAGATGTGGGTGAAAAAAAGCATTTTGTAAACAAACTTTGAGCAGCTAGGTGGCGCTGCAGTCGATAGCATGCAACACCTGGAGTTAGGAGACCTGAGTTCAAATACAGTCTCAGACATTTACTAGATATATCACCCTGGGCAAATCACTTCATTCTGTTTGCCTCTGTTTCCTCATATGTAAAATGATTTGGAAAAGGAAATGTGAAACTACTACTCCAGCAAAAAAAATCCCAAATGGGGGCATAAAAAGTCAAACATGACTGAAAATGACTAAACAACAACAAAAGCCTCAGAATCCTGTAAACTTATAAAAGGAGTGTGACCTGAATATTAAAGAACACATCATTTTAAAAAATTAAAAAAGATCCAAATCATGTACTTTTCACAGCTATGGCTAGGGTATGACTTCTTAACCAAATAAGATCTAGAAGAAAGAACAAAAGATAAAGCATAATTTTGGTTATATAAAGTTGACAAAATTAATGCAGCAAGAATATGAAACAGTGTGTCAGTTAGGGGAAATTGTGCCAGATATCTCCACTAATGGCCTAGTGTCTGAGATATATAGGTAACTAATAAATTTATATAAGACCAAAGCCATTCCCTACTAGATAAGTGGTAAAAAAGAAATGAATAAACAGCAAACAAAAAATTATAACATACCAACAGTCACCTGAAACATTGTTTCTAATGCAAATAACAACAGAAATAAGAGTAACAACAATTTTAAGGTTTATCCCACTTCCATAAAGTTGGCAAGAATAACTAAAGATGGAAATAGTCAATGTTGGAAGATCTGTGGAAAGACAACACAGTGATGCATTGTTGGTGGAGTTGTTCACAGTCTAAACATTCTGGGAAAAGATTTTGGAAATAGATTTAAAAAGTGCCCAGAGATCCTACCATCAAGTATGGACTCCCAAGGAGGTCAATTATTGTTTTAATGTCCCCACATATACCAAACTATTTATAGCAGCACTTTTGCAATAGCAGGGGAATGTTTAAATAGTTGTACATGAATGTAATGCAATATTGCTACATAAGTATAAGTAAGATATGATGGATGCAGATAAGTAGGTGATGATATATGAACTAAAGCAAAGCAAAGTAAGAACCAGGAAAATAATATACACAAGCATGTAAATAAATCAACGAAACAATCAAAGTTGATTATTGTGAAATTATAATGAGTCCCAATAAGAGATATATAAAGATACCTTCCCTCCTCCTTTGAAGAAATAGGAAATTCTGGTTATGGACCATTGCACATAATGTCAAACTTTTTTTAAGGTATTAGATTCGCTGAATTCTTTTTTTCTTATTTGTCTTAAGGAATGATTCTTTGAGGAGAGAGGGGGAAAAGGATATACTTGGGGATTTTCAGCTGAAATAAAACCAAACCACCAAAACCTATTAAATACAATTTTATTTTTAAAAATGCTATGGAGCTAGAAGCAGTTTTCAAGATGGTCTCAGGCAATCTGTATTTTAACAAAACCCTTCTCTTGAGACCCTACAAGTGTCCCTCCAGAACCTTCTGAAAAGGCACTCTGCACTCTGAGCTCTGATTATTAGACAGTGTTTCCTTATGCCAAGACCAAATGTACTTTTCTTTAAGATCTATCATTGATTCTAGTTCTGTCTAAAGAGAATCTAATCCTCCTCCCATATGATGGTCTTCAAATACTTGAAGACAGTAAGCATGTGCCCCACTACCTCTTCAAATCTCTTCTCTAGACCAAACATCTCAGGTTCCTTGAGATACTACTATTTTAAGTTCTATTTTTTTTTCTGAGCTCCAAATCTGCACCTTTGAGTACTCATATGATTTCTCCCCTTGGAAGTCCTACCACCACTTAAAACTCAATAGCCCAAACTGAGCTTAATATCTTTCCCCCTACACTTTATCCTTCTGGTTTCACTATTTCTGCCAGCGGTCCTGAAATTTATACAGTCTTTCATATATCCAACATCGGTGTGATCTTGGACTCTCCTTTCCCCATCCATCACTTCTTAAATCCCATCAATTATGACACCCTGTCAGATCTCTTGCCATGATGTCTCTAACATCGAGTTTTTTTCTTTCTATTCCTACTGCCATCTTGTTAGTTCTTATTACTAGGCATCTGAATATTGTGATAGTCTCCTGAAACACTTGCTCAATCTCTACTCTTTCTTTCTAGTCCATCCTTCATATGACTGCCACTTTAATTTTACTTACACATATCATTTGTTCATCTACTACAAATTCTCCTTATGACATTCATTGTATGTATTTTTATTTTTTCACTTTATATTTATGATGTATGCATCCATTCATAATACCTATATACATACATGCATGTGTGTATACTTGTTGCCTCTTCATTAGAGTTCACACTCCTTGCCAGTAAGGATTGTTTCATTCTTTTTATTTATAGCTCCAGTGCCTAGCAAAGTCCCTGGCACATATTAGGAGCCTAATAAATGCTTATTGATTGATCAAGTCAAACTCCTCCACAATCTAGTCTCATCCTCTTTAGCATTTCTCCTATTTGTGTGTTCCAACTATTCTCCCTCCCTTAAACTTGCCTTGTATTTCCCCACATTTGTGTTTTTGTTCACTTTGTTCCTTGGAATGTCTTCAGTTCGCCCTTTTTGCCTGTTGGATTTCTACTCAACCTATGAAGTCCAACTCAAACGTTGTTCATAAACGAGTTCATAAACGAGTTCATAAAACTCCTTTATGAAACCTTTCCTGATACCTCCTTCTTCCTCAAAAAGTATTGTCTCCCTTCACCTTCCTACAACATGTTGGCCTATATTCACACTTGAAGGAAGAGCTGTATATTATAGCTTTTGTCCTACCCTCAAGGGATTATGAACTTTGGGAACATGAGCCTATTTTATCTAAAATATGTTCTTCCCCAGTGACTCGTACATAGTCGATGATTAATGAATATTTGTTATACAGGGAAGAGTGAGGTTTGGATTGCTGAAGAAAGTAGGACAAAAGATGCCATTTTCCCTAGTTCCATCCAGTTCCTTTCAAGTCTTGCTCCTGAGATAATTTTCATTGACTAGGGACCACAATGTTTGAAAATCAATTCCTCAGCACCGTTCAATCCAGCTCCTTCACAGTTTGCTAAGTAGAATTCCCCAAATGATTTTCAGGGACCCAGGCTAGCAACAAAGAATAGTAATTAAAAGGAAGAGTTTCTACTGCACAGCAGAGTTTAGTTCAAATACAGATTTAAATTTCAACAGGATTCTCTGGTTACCAAGTTAGATGGAGTTTGTTGGAGTGTGGCCTGAAATCAAAAAAGAGCTAAACAATACCAGGAATAATGACCTAAAAGAGCTGATAAACTCCATCTTCTTATGGGAGGAAGGAGCCATGTAGCAGATGAAGACTGGAAGGTGATAATAATAGAGAATGAGAGCAATTCAGCAGAGGTCCCAATAGCCACTCAGTGGAGAAAAGACCTCCCCAGAGGATTCCACTGGCTCTTTTATGGATCAAGCAGTAGCACCAGAGGCAAAGTTGATCTTGAATGGGTAAACTTCTTTGGAAATGTGAATTCTCTGACTTTGTTGGACCTTTCAGCCATGTGTTCCCTAGAAACCTATATTCCTTCTCTCACTATTGATGGGTCAACCTTCAGAAGAGTGTGTTCTGTTTGTATATGGGGAAATCTTTTTTGCTGCTTTTTTTTTCTAAATGTCTTTTGTTTTAAACTACTGTGCCTTCTGGCTGGCTAATATTTTTTTAAGCCCACATCAGTGGGGGCTTATGACTTATGGTTTTGAGCAGATGCACTTTACAATGTGCCTGAACGTGGATTATCTTCCAGAGGACTCACACATAATTATGGAGTTCCCCAAGGTGCTACATTTGTGGAAGCTCATTTAGGTTCTTGCATTGCAAGGATCAATCCGAAATTTTTTTATTCTAATATTTTATCCTTGTCTGATTGGACAATAGAGCTATTTGGTATGTTTTTTACAGATGCAATCAGTTGCTTTGAAATAGTTGTGTATTGAGGCAGCTACGTGGTGAAGTGGATAGAGCAGCAGCCCTGAAGTCAGGAGGACCTAAATTCAAATCTGGCCTCACTTAACAGTCCTAGCTGTGTGACCCTAGGCAAGTCACTTAACCCCAATTGCCTCAGCAAAAAACAATAGTTGTGTATTACTGCAGGTCAAGGTGCTCTCACAACATTGTTGTTTATTGATATTATGGTTGTGTTGTGACAATTAGCACTATGGATATTCAGGCACTGGAAAATTGGTATGTGCCGTAATAGGAGTGGACCTTCATTGAAGATTTGGGAGTATTTAATGATGATTTGGATTAAGGGATTGAAAATATTTTGGTAATACCAAGGTTATTTGGGAGAAATATTCAGCACTATTTGAGGCATAGGAGGAGGAAGACAAAACTCGATCTGTATTATACAAACAATTTGAAACAGAGATATATGCCAGCATCTGTAAAGAGATAAGTATTGTTGTTGATGTCTGGAAACCAGTTAGTAAATCTACTATGGTGGATTAGGATATAAGTAAGAAGGTTCAAAGCAGTTGAAAGAAAGAAGCATAGACTGACATAAATTGTAGTTAGTAGTACATAGTAATAGGGCTGATGGCACATACAGCTCAGATTCTGGTAGTGAGTGTTAGGGATAGACAAAAGACCACCAGTCTAAAAATACAAGAGACTTGTGCAAACTGTATGGTCTTAGACAATGCTTGTGACCCCTGAGTCTCAGTTTCCTCATCAAATGAGTCTTATTCTCTGAAGTCCCTTTCAGCTCTAGGTCTGTGTTACTAGGATTCTAATACATAAAAATATGGTCACCTTTAAGGAAGAATTGCTTCCCACCAAATGAAAGACTTTTTGAATCCTGGTTAGTTTGCAACATTAAACTATTTATGCCAATGGCAGGAAATCAATGCAGAGAAATGGAGTAACCAAAGGAAAGCCTCAAGGGACCCACTTTTGATCTCATAAGCTCCATGAAATTGCCATGGCCCAAGGTCATGGTGCTGAAGTTCTTGGGAAGGCCAGGGTTATGTGTGCAGGAAAAATCTTGGTCTAATTTTTCTACACCTTTCAACTGGAGAGAGGGACTGGCTTAGGGATCGAAAGGCTACTCCAGAGACTGGTAGTCAAAGGACTTATTGATACCAAATCAATGAGTGGGCTCAGACAGGCTCAAGTAGTTATTAGGCTGCTGTATATCCAAGATGGATTAGGGACACTTATCACTCCTTGATCAGCAAGGATGATTCCCTGAGTATTCAGAGTGAAAAGATATTTGAGGCAAAAATGAAAGTCAGAGAGAGGTTGGAAATGAACAAAGCCTGCCCCAACTTGGGCTCATGCAGACACCACTGAGATCAAAAGAAAGTCCACTATGGACCACCAGCCCTTCATATAGAAGCCTAAAGCAAATCTGTGGAAATATGGGAACAGTGGGCAGGCAGGATTCTCCCAGAGCAACAAAGAATATGTGGGGAGGGATAGGGGATGTGTATATGGGGAAATCAGAGATCAATATTGACTGCTTAGTTCTCATGGGCTCAGCAGTTTGCCTTTTCTCCTGGGAGGAGATGGGCTATTCTTTCAATCCAGTCCTAAAGTTACAAGAAGCCATTTGGAGGGTTGAAGGAAGAGAGGGGCTAAGAGTGGAACCACTTCCTTTTTAAGTGTCTCCTGAGTGCTGGCTCTTCCTGTTCAATGGTTATTATGGAAATACTTTGTCAAAGGTGCAAGAGGGATGAGTCACACATGAAGTAACCAATGTATTTGTCATTTTCAAAGCATCGGGGTACTCTTCAGTGAGGAGTGAGGGTGTCCCTGGTATGAGGAACAGCCTATTCAGACATATGAAGGCAAGAGAGACCAGAAAGAGATGGGGAAAGTTGTTGGATCAAAAGTAGAAATAGAGTGAAAGAAGGCAAGAAACATAAATTGAAGCCAGACTATTCAAAAATTTCTCTCAAAAACTGGAAGAAATCTAGTATTCACCTGTTCCTAAAGATATCAAGTTTGGTCATCAAGATGGAGAACAATATGTACATTAAGGTTTAATATTACCTATCGTCAAGTAAAATCCAATTTCATGATTACCTTTTCCTTATAATTAAGCACCCACTAAGTGACTAAAATTGTAAGGTTTTAGGAGATTAAATAAGGGAGAGACCATCGTATGCTGAAGTCCTCAAGGCAGCTCCTTGGAAGAGATGAGGCAGGAGCTGGAGTTAGTTAAAGGTTAGGGTTTGGGAGACCAAAAAAAAAAAAGAAAAGAAAAAGAAAAACAGGGACAGACAGAGACAGAGACAAGAGAGACAGAAACAGAGGGATGCAGAGAGATGGAGAGAGCTAGATAAACATATTATTAGAGACAAAGAAAGAGATAGAAAAATGGAGATAGAGAAACAGAGAGGAAGAAGGAGACAGAAGCAGAGGGAGATTAAAAACAGAGAGAAGAGATAAAGAAACAACAGAAAGATGCGGGGAGACTAGGGAAGGGGTGGGGAGGAGAAACAGATTTAGAGACAGAGAGACAAAGAAAAAGAGCGAAAAGGTAAAATGTATAGGATCAAAGGATTTGGAGGTTAAAAAGGGCTTTAGAAATTTCTTTTTTTAAAAAAAAATCATTTTTAAAGAGAGTACCAAAGCCTAGATCACTATGGTTATTTAACATTCAGGGACCAAGTGATTTGGAACCTAGGTTTCCCCACTTTAAATTCGGCAATCTCTCCACCTAGTTAACATCAGGAATAACAATGTTCTCATCTGAGCACTAGCTGGGCATCTCCAGCCTGGGTAGAGGATCCTTGTGCTAGATTCTGGGGTTTTGAGCTGAGTCTGTGGAAATTTGTAAGGGATATAGGAATCTTAATGAGTAAAAATCATATCTTTGTTTTCACTCATCTCTAATTGCAATTCTATATTGCTTTCAATTATGAATTTTAAAAAATTATTCCAAAGAATACATAGATTTCACCAGACCACTAAAGGAGTTCATAATTCAAAAAGGTTAAGAACCTTGGTCTAGAGCCAGCATCAGAAGCTATCTCTCCTAATATTTTATAAATAAGGAAACTGAAGCCTTGGGAAATTAAGCAACTTCTGCAAGTGTCTTTGGCAGGATTCAAATCCAGGACCTCTGACTCCAAAGCCGATGCTGACTTTGCCTTATCTCTATCTTCTTGACGTACTGCTCAGGGAAACAGGGCATCTTTACCCTTTTTCACTTTCTCTCTACCATTCCTATTTCCTCTCCTAGCCATTTATTTCCATCTTTTTCTATCTTTCTCCATCTCTCTCTGATCTTTCTCTTTTCTCTCCCTCCTTGAACCTAGCACAGTATTATGTTCTTTGAAGATACTCAATTTATGCCTATAACTGGCTCTCTCTGCGGGTCTTTCTGTGTATTTTCCTGCGCACACACACACACACACACACACACACACTCCCTAATGAGGGTCTCCTCTTTATTTCACTTTCTTTCCCTCTCTCCCAACCCCTCCCCCTCCATCCACACCACCCGACACCATACAACTGTTTCTATAGAGGCTGGGAAATTGTCCCTCGTGACAGATCGACCTTGAAACAGCTGTTTAATAAAATATGAGCTCAGGAGGAGACAGCCAGCAGCCAGTCCTCCCTCTCCTCCCCTGCCTTTCCTTCCTCTCTCTTCCCCAGCCAGAACAGGAAGCCACCAGCCCCAGAGACAGTGTCGTTGTTGTTGCTGTTGTTCAATCATTTAGTTGTGTCCAATTCTCTATGACTCCATATGAGGTTTTCTGGGCAGAGATACTACAGTGGTTTACCATTCCCTTCTCCAGTGGGTTAAGGCAAATGGAGGTTGAATAATTTGCCCAGGATCACACAGTTAGTGTTTGAGGTCAGATTTGCACTAAGGTCCTCTTGACTCAAGGTCCACTACTCTAACCACTGAGTTACCTAGCTGCCCAGAGGTAGTAGGAGCTTCACAAATCCAGGCATCCCCCAAAACTCCTAGACAAAAGTTTGATATCAGGGAGAAGTTGCCCTTACCTCAAAATGTCTCCCATACTAATGCCGGAAGCCTTGCCAATGACAACACATTTCTTGGGGCTCAGGATTTTTTCACTTTATTTATTTATTTATTTATTTATTTTGCTTAGGCAATTGGGGTTAAGTGACTTGCCCAGGGTCACACAGCTAGGAAATGTCTGAGACCAGATTTGAACTCAGGTCCTCCTGACTTCAGGGCTGGTGCTCTAACCACTGCGCCACCTAGCTGCCCCATGGGCTCAGGATTTTTTTAGATGAAAACCCCTTTGAGTAAAGGATAATATGAGGTTCAGGGATGCAGAAAGTGTGACATAATCAGTCCCTAACCCTACATTAGAATTTGTGATTGAGATTCAGAGTTGGAAGGTAGATCAGACACTAACTGATCAATTCTGCTCATCTTACAGATGAGAAGACTGAGACCCACAGAGTTTAAAAGATTTATCAGAAGATAATTTGAACTCAGTTCTCCTGACTCCAGGGCCACCAATAAGAAAACTGAAGTCCAGAGAAGGGAAAGCCTGTATTAACCTATCTTTCTATTAGGAAGAAAAAGAGGAAGAAGAAGAGGAGGAGGAGGAAAGAAGAAGGAAAAGGTGGATGAAGAAGAAGAGGAGAAAGAGGAGTAGGAGGGAAAAAAGGACAAGGAGGAGGAGGTAGAGGAGGAGGAGGAAGAGAAGAAAGAGCAGGAAAAGGAGAAGAGGAAGAAGAGGAAAAAGAGGAAGAAGATAATGAAGAAGACAAAAAAAGAAGAAGAAAGAAAGAAAGGAGGAAGAGGAGAAAGAGAAGGAGGAGGAGGAAGAAAGGATAAAATAATATTTTTGTAGTCCTTCTCCCAAACAGCCCAGTGTCCATAAACTCAGACCATAAACAGAAACTTTTCCTCTGCACCTTTCTGGTAACTTTTCAGCAAGAATAAGTTTATTAGATTCTACACTGAAGAGAGCACTGAAATTGGGATTAGGAACCTCTTATATGAGTTCAGGCTCTGCTACTTACTTGTTGTGTAACTTTCAGCAAATCCTTGGTGAGTTCTTCATGGATCCTATTAAGGAAAGAATACCCTAAGATGGGGGCAGCTCAATGACAGAGTGGATAGAGTGCTGGACCTGGAGTTATCAAGATTCATCTTCCTGAGTTCAAATCTGAACTCAGATACTTCCTAGCTGTGTGGACAAGTCACTCAACCTTGTTTACCTCAGTTTCCTCATCTGAAAAATGAGCCAGCAAAGAAAATGGCAAACTATTCCAGGAGCTTTGCCAGAAAAACCCTAAATGGGGTAATGAAGAGTCAGAAATGGCTAAACAGCTATAGTATAAACTTTACTTTCTTCCCTGAATTTCAGTGGCACTTGAATCCCATTCATACACTAATCCTTAACACAGACAGCTTTGTTTCAACACCTTTGTTTCTTCAGATTCCCTATGGGTGTTAGAGGACCATAGATATATAGCTGGAAGGGACCTTCAAAACCACTGAGAAGATCTCTCACATTTTATAGATAAGCAAATGGGGACTAGTAAGTGAAGTGATTTATCAAAGGTTTTGCAGAAAATGAATAGAAGAGTGATTTGAACCTTGCTTTCCACCTGCAAATCCAGCATTCTGCAATGAATTACACTGTCATCTTTCCTATCTCAATCAAGCTCTTTGAAGGCAGGTACCATGTTTTGTTCTTTTCTTCCTTACATGGGAAATAAGTCTTTAAGATGTTTTTGGTCAATGAATGAATATTTCTTAAAAGAATACAGGACTACCATCAGGAACTGACCAGGGAGACAAAGGGCAATCTCCTCTCCTGGATCCTTGTTTTTTATTCCAGTTCATAATGGCCAATGATCATGTCTCTGGAGCAAAAGCTCCTTTTAAGTTAGAACCAACCAGAGAATAGGACTAGGAGATTGAGAGGGAAGGAAATAGAGTCAGAATCTGGGTGGAAGTGGAGAAGGAACTGAATGAGAGTATAGAATTTAGGTCCAGGGGCAGCTAGGTGGCACAGTGGATAGAGCACCAGCCCTGAAGTCAGGAGGACCTGAGTTCAAATCTGGTCTCAGACACGTAACAGCTGTGTGACCCTGGGCAAGTCACTTTACCGCAATTGCCTCAGCAAAAAAAAAAAAAAAAAGAAAAAAAAGAAAAGAAAAGAAAGAAAGAATTTAGGTCCAAAGCCTTCTTCCCAGTTCATTGCTGGAAACAGACAGCATCACCTTTTAAACAGATGCTGGAAAGTAGTTCTAGTCAAGTGTTTCTCTTTCTTTAAGATTATTATACGCTAAGGTTAAAAGCCTTTGAATGAAAAATCTAGAATGTTTATTGTAAATGTACTATGTACTAAGCGCTGTCCTAGGTGCTAAAGAGAGAAAGAAAATGATTCCATCCCTGCCCTCAAAGGGCTTATTTTTTACTGAGAAGGAAAGTTTGTAGACAGACAAATTGCAGCAGTTAAAGGCAGCATGAAGTTTTTAAGTACTAAAAGTCAGGGGGGAAGATGGGCAACCTGAAGCAGAAGATTAGGAAAGAAGGATGAATGCTGTGATGGAGGACAGAGGGAAAATAGTCAAGAAGAGGAAATGAGAGGAAACACAAGAACTAAAACTGAAGCCATGGTTGGGAGGTAGGGGAGGGCCAAGACTGAGGGTTGTATCTGCACCCCTATCCCAGCTGCTGTGCCCTGGAGCAGTCATCATACCCACCCTGCCCTAGTTATGCCACTGCCTATACCCATCTCCTTCCACTTGGCTGCTGATCTTGCCTGATTGTTGTTCTGTACTCCCTGCTCTTTCTGTTCACTCCCATGGGAACTCTTTCAACCTGTCACTGGCCCTGATACCTGAGCTGGATGAAGCATGAGAGCGAAAGAGAAAGAGAGACAGACAGACAAACAGAAACAGAGACAGAGACACAGAGACAGAGACAGACACAGAGACAGACAGAAAGAGACAGAGGCAGAGAGAGATAGAAACAGAAACACAGAGAGAAAAGGCTTAAAGTAGTTTCACCTGGGTGCTAGATGTGTTTTAACTAAAAGAAGCACAAAAAGAGAGATAAAGAGGGAGGAAGGGAAATAGGGACACGGGAGGGAGGGAGAAAAAATGAGAGTTGACATGAGAAAAATGGAAGTAAAATGGAAGTAGTAAAAATGGAAGAAAAAAAGAGTGAATGAGAAGGAGGGGAAATGAAAAATAAGAGGAGTAAGATACTAAGAATTAAAGAGAAAATGAAAGAATGAGAAAACAAGAGAAACAAAGTGAAAGTAGGAATAAAAGAGAGAAGGGCGAAAGAATAAGATAAATGGAATGAAAAATAATTAGAAAGATAGCGGAGAAGTAATGTGAGAGACAAAGCCAGAGAAAAGAAAATAGGTTAAGATTGAGAGAGGAAGGATGAAAGAGAGAATGAAAGAGGGAAAAGATGGGAGAAAGGGAATAAGAAAGAATTATAAAGAGCAGTGAGAAAGAAAAACTAGAAAAAAACAGTATATGAGAGGAAAAAAGACATGAGGGGATAAAGAAAGGGAGAAAAACAGAGACAGAGAGAGGAGAGAAAGAAGACAAGACAGAAAGATGGAAAGGAAAGGAGGGAGGGAAGGGGGGAGAGAGAGAAATAGAAGCAGAAACAGAGAAAGAAGAGGAGAAAGAGAGAGAGGACGGGAGAGAGAGAGAGAGAAACATAGAAAGAGAAAGGGAGCTAGATAGAGACAGAGGGAGAGAGAGAAAATAGAGAGACAGAGACAGAGGGGAAGAGAGAAGAGAAACAGAAACAGAGAAACAGAGAGAGACTGAGTGAAGGAAAGTGAGACAGAGAGCAAGCTTTCGGGCAGCTGCTGATGCCCAGATGTCAGACTGATACTGCCAGTGATGCTCTGCCCCAGTTTCTCTTCCTCTGCTGTCAAGCTGTCAACTGAAAAGATCCAGTTCACCTGAGCTGAGCATGCACCCACTCTACACATGCATTCACAGGAACATACACATATGTGCACATACACTCAGAGGGACTGAAATACAGATTCACAGTTATTGACCTATGCAAACACAATGAAATGCACACACACACACACACACACACACACACACACACACACACACAGCACCCAAAGCCCCAGAAACCCAGAGGGTGGATAATTGGGTCACCACCTAAAGTTGCTAAAACTTGCCCCTCCTCCTCCATGAGGCCTGCCCTGACTGCTCCAGCTCAAGCTGACTGAGTTCCCCCTCCTCTGAACTGAGAATCCATAATTGGAGCAATAATTCAAAGTCATTTTAATGTGTGCAAAGTAAATAATCCAGCAAAGGACAAAAAGCCCCAGATAAGTTGCCAGTGATGTATGATTGCCTTTTCTAGGGTGGTAAATCAAGTCAGTTTCAATTGAATTCAGCAAGTCTCTCCCAAGTGATCCCTGGGTGGGGAGCCCTAGGCTTAGCAGGGTTGGTGGAATAGGGATGGAGAGAATAAGGAGACACTCCAGCCTTTGTGCTTATATTTTGGACAAATGAAACCTATGGAAACAGACTGCACAGCTAAGTTTGGGATTTTCTGACTTATTCCCACCATGGAGCTTCACAAGTTATTACTAGGGAAGTTGATAATGAGATCATTCCCAACTTCAGGAGGAAAGGAGGTGGTAGAAATATAGCTGGACTAGGAATCTGTGGGTCCAAATTCTAGACCTCAATCTCAGTTTTCTCAGCTGTCAAATGGGATAATAATACTCATGTTATCAGTATTACAGGGTTTAATCTGGAAAAGAATTAACTGAGCTGACCATGCCTTCTGAGCTTATATGAGACCATTGAACTAGTTGGGACCAGGGATTCAAACAGATGATGAGTTTGGAGAGAGGTGCTCCAATCTAACACTTGAGAAGGGATCACTTGCAGATGAATAAAAGCATCTCAGCCCCAACTTCAGACTCCTCACACTCCATTCCCCTTGACTTCAGAAAACTGGATTTAGTCTGTTCCCGTTCCCTAGGCATCCTAGCATGTACCTGGAACAACTGGCAATAATGTTTGTATTAGGAATGAAGAACAGTAAAAACTGGAGGAAGATTCAAAATTCTATATAGAACCCAGAAGAAAACAAAACAGTGTAACTATGCATGACAAGAGGGAACATCTTGAGGATTCTAGTGAAAAGATTTCCAGAAGTTATGAGTTGTGCATTTTCTACATATACTCTCTAAGCTTGAGTCCATGTTTCTCTGGACTCTGTATGTGTGTATAAAAGAACGGATCACATACTTTTAGAGGAACGTTTTTTACTAACTGTTCTTATTATATCACCCTGGTAAATATCTCTTCCTAAAAATGAATTGTTTGACCAATTGTTAACAATGGAAAAATCATGGTGGGAAGGATATCAGTGGGGGCTCATGAACATTAGATATTCAATCCTCATACTACCCAAGGGAAACAGTAGATATCCTTCTCTGGACATTAGACTTGCGAGTTCAAATAAGGGTTAGGAAGGTAAGTGCAGAGCTTAATTATGCTACATTATATATGTAGTTTTGGGCTAGACACTTCCCCTTGGATGGGATTCAGGCAAAAGCAGTTTGAACTAGATTGTTTAAATTTTTTTTTTATATTTATGCTATTCCCCTCATCTACCCAACCAGTCATTCTGCTTACTATGCCATATCATTCACTGCATAAACATAGTTCATATAGAAAATTAGTGATATGCCACACAACAATGAATGAATAGGGTTGATAGGAATGTAAAACAACATCAAGGAGGAGGTTAGAATGATTTTTATTCTTTTAAATGGTTTCAATTCCATTAAACTTGCTTTATTTTTTAAATAGTGACCATTATAGACAGTGTACATGGAACATTCTATACATTTACTTTCCCCTTCCCCCAACCTCTCTATTGAAAGGAGGAAGATGTTCTTCCCTTCTCCAGGGCCAAGATTGGTCATTATAATTTTACAGGGTCAATTTTATTTTCTTGTTCTTTTCATTTACATTGGTATCAACTTGGTATATATTATTCTGCTTCTGTTTAACTATGTATCATTTCATAGGAGTTTCCCCTTTGAATTTTTCATTTTTTTAAAAAATTTCTTATGTTTTAATAATATGCAAGAAGGGAGGGCTTGCTAGGGGATCAATATAGATGGTTCAGGGCAGAGAAGTCCAGAACACAAAAAAAGAAATAGATCTAGCTTCAGTCTTTGGAGCTCAGCATTGAAGAGAGGAAACAAGAAAGGCCATAGTGATGGAGGGAGATAGGTTAGTGTGGTGGGGAGAGCACTGCCTGAGGATACTTACTGTGTAGCCCTGAGCAACTTTATGATCCTATATGTGACCTTGGTCATTTAACTTTCTGAGATGTTTCCCCATTTGTAAAGTAAAGGAGTTGGATTAAATGATCTTTGAGATTCTTTCCAGAATAATGATCCTATAATATGTTTGTCCTGTGATGTGATGAGGGACCCCAGAATGCCCCAGTATCTTCACCATCAGAAACTCTGAGATTTAGCACCACTCTTTCTCTCTGGGTTCAACTTTTAAAGTGCAAACAATTCTAGGAGGGATCCCATTTTTCATCAGTCATCATTCAGTGAGAACAAGGTTATCAGATACTCTCCAACTGCCAGGAAGACACTGTGGAAGATGATGAGCTGAAGAGGAGAAAGGGGGAGGGAAGACAGAGAAAGAGAGAGGGAGAGAGAGAGAAACAGAGAGAGAGAGAGAGAGAGAGAGAGAGAGAGAGAGAGAGAGAGAGAAAGCAAACAAGGACAAACTTCTTTGGCTTTTTGGGGAGATTTGGGTCTTGTTTTCCTGGCTTTCTGCCCTGTCCCTTTCCCAGTTACAGCTGGCCTGGCCTATTTGCAATGCTTAATGTCTCTGGACAGCCCTTTGGAAAGGAGGAAACAGCACTGGACAGAAGGACAGAGCAGCTGTCTTCAGCTTCTGACCACAGCGGGGTTTCTCAATCCAGGACAAATACAGAAAGAATAATGAAAACTGCTCCAACAGCTTTGCTGGAGATGATCAGAGGAGCCAGGGAGTCTTTGGGGGAACTGAGAGGAGGGGGAAAAGGAAAGAAAGGGATATTGGCCCAGGAGGTAGGTAGAGGTAGGGGGAAGGAGAGCAAAAGAATATGGAGATGAAGAAGCATAGAAGGCTTGGAAGTATGATGATGAGTCACAGAGGGTGGAGGAAGGAAGGGGACATCCTTCTAATTTTTCCTGGCCCAGTCATTTACCTCCTCTTTTTCCAAAAACCCCTCCTCAAATCCTTCCTTTAGTAAGATGACAGGAGAAGCATTGTGCCATTCTCCCCTAGTACAGGTCTGGAAGCAGGGGCTTGGGAAGAAAATATCCAGCCTGGATCTAGAAATTCTTCTCTGACCTTTTCCCACTTCTCTCTTTTTCTCCATTAGCCATGGGGATGGGAGGGACCAAGCTCTTTGGTGCCAGGTGAGTTCTCAGACCTGGGGACTAGAGACCCAGTCCTAGACCCACCTGTCTTCACCCTCCAAGCACTCATCCCCACACCTAAAGCAATTATCCCATAAAGAGGGGAATCAGAAGATGAAGCTGGGCAGGTGTAAATTAATCTAGGTTCAGAATTCATAGTTCAACAGGCATAGTCTTAAAGAGGGTGGGTACAAGTTTATTACTGCTCAGAATTTTGATTTAAGTAAAACATAAGAGAAGAGGAAACTCATGGTACAAAAGTTATACACAAATAACAAACACAGTGACCACTCTAACAAAAACAAACAAATAACATACGACGTACATCATCGCCATTCCAAGGAAGCACCAATATCTGAATTCCTTGGCTAAGACGATGGTCCCGGCTATTCAGTCTCTAGTGGAAGCCATTGCTAGGCAAGTTGTACAAGTACTTCCTAGCCCAAATCCTCAAAGTCCCTTTCCACTAAGGAGTTTTTGTAGGCTGAGAACAAAGAAGACACTATGCTAAGTATTCTCATTTGTTATATGACTCTTGAGACACAGCAGCCTCCCATGCCCAGGATGCTCCATCACAAGAGGCCCACCAAAGAGAATATTTGTTCATTCCTTTAGGAGGATCATGTTTACTCCAGGAACTGGCCAGGTTTCCTGGATAAACACAGGCCTGCAATGGAGAATACTCATTAATTAAGGCACCAAAAGGATGGCTGACCCTTCTTCTTTTCTTCCTTGGCATTTCATCAGATAATTCCATGCCCATTCTCATGTTATCAGCAAAAAAATGCACAAAAGACATGGCTGAGACTTACATAAGATTCCTTTCTCACTAGGATTCTTACAGCAGGGTAAGTCCCAAAGGTGTAGCTATGGCTAAAAGTGGTCGGTTAAGGGATGGGAGCCAATAATTTTGAAAATGAGTGAAAATTTCTCTAGAATCCAATTAATCATTTATTAGGCAACTATGATGTGTCAGATGCTGTGTTAGGAGCTGGGAAAACACAAAAATCAATCTCCAATCTCCAGGAGCTTCCTATGGGAGAATAGATCGCTCACTATCTTCCCAGAAAACAGTTTAAAATGCTCCCAGTCCCTGGGGTGTGAGCTAACTATGACAGGAAGGGGCCATGTCTGGGTGCTTTGGGGGGACTTGGAGATAGAGGCTGATCCAGATAGGAGAATGAAAAGGGAAGAGAAAGAGGGAAAAGAGAAAAGAGAATGAAGAACAAAGGAAGGGAGGGAGAAGAAAGATCCTTGGAAGCCACTCCCTTTGTCCTTCTCATCTCCTTTCAGAATCCCACCCTGCCCTCTGCTTCCACCTAAAAGCAACATAAGTTTCTTAAGAATCTGAACTGTGTTATCTTAAACCTTTGCATGCATCCAGCACCTGATACAGGATCTGCACTCATAAATGTTCTTGAGCTGAGAAATGAGAGACTGGAAGAGACAAGAAAAGAGAAAGAAAAAAAGGGGATGAGATAGAGTGATGGAGGCAAAGAGAAAGGAGTAAAAAAAAAGAGGAAAGAGACAGGAGAAAGGGAGATAGATGAGGTGGTAGAGAGATGAGACTGAGAAAATAAAGGGGAAGCAAAGGGGAAGGTGAAGGGGAGGAGATAGAGGAGAGAGATCTAAGAGGACAAGAAGAAAAGCAGAGGGAGGAGGAGGGAGGAGGGAAGAGAAAGATGAAGGGAGACAATAGCTTGAAGGAAATCAGAAGAAGCAGGAAGGCTGAAGGAATTGAAAGTCTGTTGGGAGAAAGCCAAATCCTCTAGCCTGGAGCTACAGTCACCCCCTCTGTTTCTCTTACCTCCCCCAATCCATATTACCTTTCACAATTTACTAGAGGGAGAGGAAGGTTACTGAACCTGCCTTGTTGGTTGCCCTGGGGATGTCTGTCTGTTCCTGCAGGGAGAGGTAATATTAGGAGCTATCTTTTGACAGGAAGTTGAAATCCCTGTGATAATCAATGAGGGCAAAGTGAAGACACAGAGATGCTCCACCTCCCTTACCCCCCACCCTTGGACTGACCTTGGTTTCCAGCCTGGAAGGAGGGAGGTATCTTCCAATTCTCTAAACCCAAGTTCCTCCTTTTGAATCCTATCCAACTCTCAAGGGTCAGATCAGCCTTTTTCCTCCTTTCTAGTGAATGGCCAGAAAGTTACATAGAGTCTGCATCATTCAGGACTTTGAATGCTAGACTAAAATTGGAACCCAAGTCCTATGACTCTGGAGTCATTATTCTTTCCAGTGCTGCAGGAGCTCACACTCAAGGTGACCTTATTGGCAAGCATCTGCTTTGGGCCCCTGAGGCTTATCTAAGCAATGCTACACTGTGGTTTCACAATGAATGAATTAAAATCTTTATTAATCACTTAATAATCAATCAAACAATAAAGCACTAGTCTAAAACTGGAAATCCATAAACAACACTGAGATGGTTGCCTCCTTCATGGAGCTTACATTCTAATGGAAGGGAGGACACATAGAGGGGATCTGTAGACAGGGAAGGGAGTTTGGTCTAGGAAGCCACAAGGATAAGTGAGATGGATGGACATTAATATAATTTGTATCCATTTATTAATGCCCAATGTTATGCCAGAGACAGATTATATTGCTAATTAATAATGTTTTCCCCCCAAAATTTCGGTAGACATCCTCACTCTTTCTAAACCACTTATTCTCTCCTTTTGGTGAAATTCAATTTAACAAACATTTATTTAGTTCCTTAATTAGTGTGCTAGGGACTGAGGATAAAACAAAGATAAAAAAAGGGGGAAGGTCAGGAAATAGTCCCTGCTCTCAAAGATCTGACTTCCCATGGAAGGAATACAACATGGAACCAGAGAAGTAAATATAAGAGAATTTGAGGAAAGAATCAAGATGGCACCCGAACTGAGATTTGAAGGAAGTGAAATAGTTTGAGTCCAAAGGGAGAAAGGAATAAGCATTAATAAAGCACCTACTATGCACCAGATAGGGTGTTAAGTACTTTACAAGTATGAAATCATTTAAGCTTCACAAGGTGCCATTTCTATATTTGAAGTAACTGAGGCAAATAGTGGTTAAGTGACTTGTTCGGGACCATAGAGCTAGTAAGTGTCTGAGGCTGGATTCGAATTCAGATCTTACTGATTGTGAACTCAGTACTCTATTCATATTGATATCTAGCTACTGAGGAAAGAAACATTAAAGACAGTTTATACAAAGGCATGGATGGAAGAGGGAGAGGAAATATCAAATTTGGGGAATGGCTACTACACCCGTCTCGATAGAATATACAGAGATGCAAAATCAGGCTGGAAAGGTGAGCTAGGGCCAGATTTCTGATCTGAGGATTGATACTGTCAGAACTATGACTTAGAGAAACTATTTAGGGAGTTGTGTGATGCAGCTAGGTGGTACAGTGGACAGAGCATCAGCCCTGAAGTCAGGAGGACCTGAGTTCAAATCTGACCTCAGACACTTAACACTTTCTAGCTGTGTGACCCTGGGCAAGTCACTTAAGCCCAATTGCCTCAGCAAAAAGAAAAAAAAACAAGAAGAAAGGGAGTTGTGTGATGAGGAGAGAGAAACTGGAAGCAGGAACACTAATGACTGTCATTGCAATAGTCCAAAGAGAGAGATGATATGGCCCTGAAGTTGGGTGGTGATTATATGAGTAGAAAGAAGACAATAGATAGGAGGGATGTGATCCAAGTGTGACTGAAAGGACTTGGAGAATTTGGAATAAAGGGATGGAAAAAAGGAAGGAGTTAAGAATGGTTATAAGGTTGGGAACCTGGGCAACTGAAAAATGACCTTTAGCAAAAATGAAAAAAGCATGGAGGATGGTGGAAGACAATGAGATCATTGGGGACTGTTGAGTTGGCAATGTCTGTGGGGCATTCAAGTAGTGATATCCAGTTGACTGGAAATAAAACTTTGGCCATTATCTGTGTTGAGGTGACAACGGAATTGATGGCCATTCATGAGATCATTAAGGGAGAGAACATAGAAAAAGAGTAGAATAAGACTCAGGGAAAAGCCTTGCAAGAAAAACATGGGTGAGTGGATAACAATGCAGTTAATGAGTGTATTGAACATAGAGAGAGGGAGCTTAAAAGGCCAATGTCAAGAAAACCTAGAGAAGAGAGAAGATTCAAGAGGGGGTCATGAGTGGTGTCAAAGGTTGCAGAGAGGTCAAGATGTTGAATTTGGATATTTAAGACATCAACAGTAACTTTGGAGTTAGCCTTGGGCTTTAAAGAGATTGAAGAGAGAATAAGAGGTAACAAATGTATTCATGACTTTATCTTTTTTTTCTGCCTTTTTTTTGCTGAGGCAATTGGGGTTAAATGACTTACTCAAGGTCACACAGCTAGGAAGTGTCAAGTGACTGAGACCAGATTTGAACTCAGGTCCTTCTAACTTCAGGGCTGGTGCTCTATCCACTGCACCACCATGAGTTTTTCTTGAAGTTTGTTAATGGAAGGGAAAAACAGGTAAGGCCCATAATTTGACATGGGGGGAGCTAGGTGACACAATGGATAGAACACACAACCTGGAGTTAGGAGACTCATCTTTCTGAAATCAAATCTGACCGCAGATACTTTAATAGTTGTATGATCTTGGACAAGCCTCAGTTTCCTCATCTGTAAAATGAGCTGGAGAAGGAAATGGCCAACCACTCCAGTATCTCTGCCAAGAAAACCCCAAATGGGGTCACAAAAAGTCAGTCATGACTGAAAAGTGGCTGAACAATATACCCTGAAATGATGGAAGGGGCCAGCAAAAGTTTTAATGATGACATTTGTTTTTTATACCACAGTCCTTTGATCTACTCTGACCTCTTCCCAGAATCCTCCCCTCTATCATAGTCATTTGCAGATATCACTGTGTCCTAACCTTCAACCCTCAATGTCGAGCCTTCTTGAAAGAGAGAAAAATAGTAAAGCTAAACTAAAGGTCAGACTCCATATAGCATCATCATGGCACTTAGTTCCGATGGATGGCCATGACCAGTGCTGGTTCTTTGCTGAAAGGAAAGGGGAGAAAATGAAGGATTGATTGGGCTTGAAAAGAGAGGAGAAAGTTTGGAATTGTCCTTGTAGAGAGTGTGATTGAGTCAGGAAGGGAAGAATAAAAGGATTGTCATATAACAGTGAAGACCCAAATTTGGAAACCTAAATTTGTGGGGGATCCAGTTTGCCGAGCTCTGTGACTCTTCCACGGGAGCAGAGAAGGATGGAGGGGGCAGCCCAAATCGAAGACCTGAGCAGAAGGACAAGGGGCAAGAGATTCAAGGGTATCTAGTGCAACTGGTCAACTGTAGATTTAAGATTGAGACCAGAGCAGCTGTGATGGAAGAGGAGGGGAGAAGGACTGGAGGGGACTGTAAGATCTATTTTGAAGTGACCAAGTACAAGGATGAGCTGGAGGATGGTGGTGATGGCAAGAAAACTCTGGATGGAGAGATACAGACGAGGGAGATTTTTTCCCCCTGAGGCAATTGGGGTTAAGTGACTTGCCCAGGGTCACACAGCTAGGACGTGTTAAGTGTCTGAGACCAGATTTGAACTCAGGTCCTCCTGACTTCAGAGCTGGTGCTCTATCCACTTCGCCCCCTAGCTGCCCTGAGCAAGATATTTTCAAAGGAAGAGTTTGCTGATTTGCACGTGGCACTGGGAAGTAAGAAATGTGCCTTCCTCTTTTCCTGGTCCAGGGACCAGAGGGAATAATCACACCCTGTTGGAGATCACCAGGGATGCAGTATCTTACAGAGGGACTCCAGAACGCCACAAGATCACCAATGGAGAGCTAAAAAGGACCATCTAGTCCAAACCCTTCATTTTACCCATCAAGGAACTGAGCACCAGACAGGTTAAGTAACTTCCCTAAGATCACACAAGTGGGAAGCATCAGAGCTAGATCCTCTGACTCCAAGGTCAGCATTTAAAAGTGCACTGAACCCTGCTGTCTCATGGACACCTCAAGGTGCTGAACTTTAAACAAAGCGAAGTTGGTTAACAATAGTCTTCAAGGATATTTGCATTATCAGAAGGGACTTCTTGGAGACCCCAAAATCTATTAGATCCAAGTAGTAAATCTCTAATGGTGAAATTTTAGGCATCAGTGAGGAAGTGATCCAGGGGCAGGAGAGCTGGCCAGTGTTGTTTATATCAAACTACCCCTAGCCCATCATCAGTCGTCAGCTTCCTCCAGCCCCAGGAGGAGAGGAAGAAAGATTCTGAGCCTGAGACCCCATCAGGGAAGGGCAGGGTGAGGGGAAACATCACAAACCTAAAGGAACAAAAAATCAACTAAAGGATGGGGGTGATGGTGGAGGAAGCTCCCAGCCATTTATATATTGCGCTCTTCCTTGTTTTCCATCCACTGAAATATTAGTGTTTGGCAATGAGCATTTAGTTCCCAATAGAAATCTGTGGCACCATTAGTATTTGAGGCACCCAGTAAGGAATAGCATCTTCTGTACAAAATAGAAGCTTAAACATGACAATGATATGTCAATTGACTTGACCAGGATCACACAGTCAGCATATGTCAGAATCAGGACTTCCTGACTTCCCACACAACCCTCTCCACTATACTTTGCTCTCTCTCATAAAAAGGATTTTTTACCAAAAAAAAAAAAATAAAAAAACAAAAAAAAAAACAAAAGAAAACGAGCAGCCGCGGACCAGCTCCCTTTTCTCAAGGTGCTACCAAAGGTTTCTAGCTCTTGGAAAACTCTAAAATCAGGACAAGGGACAGGGACTGAGCTGAGCCAAGGTGTGAGCTCCCAGACAAAGGGCAAGTTTCTCTGGCCCTCTGGCAGGATGGGCACATGCTAGCTCAGACCTTTGTCTGCACACTGATCCAAACCAACCACACAAACCCCTCCTGCCACATCCCTAGACAGGAAAACCCCGAATTGCAACAAAGAGGGAAAATGGGCAGACACACCCAGAAAATCCTTTCACTCACCTCCCAGCAGCCCCCTCGCCCACAGGGCTTCCGACCTGGGCACAAATACATCCCTCCAACAGAAGACACCTACCTAGCTACCCCACCCCTTGCACACCAGCCAGAATAGAAGCTCAAAAACACAGGGTGCCCCTGGAGCACACACACACACACACACACACACACACACACACACTCGGACGCACTCACCAACGCACTATAAATAATGGATCATTGAACATCACCCAAAAAAGCCCCTGCAGTGCTGACAGCAGCAAGGCGGCCTTCGCTTTCTGACCCTGCCTTTAATTACTCCTCCTGGGACCTGAAAGAGGTTGATTTAGCATCCTGCAGCAAAGGCTGCAGCAGATCTAAACCTCCGGGCTGGGCTGAGCCCAAGGACTGCCCTGACCCACCTGTTTGCTCAAAATAATAATAAAATAACTTTTGACTGAGATCATTTAATAGCTAGCAATAATGAAATTACTTAATACTAATATCAGATAATAGCTAGCAATAATGAAATAAGTTTATACTAATATCAGATAATAGCTAGCATTTCTATAATGTTCTAAGGTTTGCAAAGCACTTCATACGTCTGACCAAAATTTAATCCTCCCTACAAACCTTTGAGTTCAAGTCATTTTACAGATGACACTGCATTTAAGTATCTAAGGCAGAATTAGAACTCAGGGCTTCCTTGTCAGATCTATTCCTTTGCTATATCACATAGGTACCTTTTCTTTCCTTTGGTGTTATTCAATTCTTAATTCTAGGGGGGGAAACCTGCTTCCCTCCTATGTCCTTACAACCTATAATCTCAGCTCTTCCTCCCTCCCTTTCCATCCCACTGCTCCTCATAATGGGAAAGGTTCCCATTTTTTCAGAGGCTCAAGCCTCTTTTCAGAGGCTCAAGCCATGGTCACAGATCCTTGGGCCAGGTAGAAACAAGGAGTGAGTCTCTTTCCCCTTGAACTTTTGTTGGGGAGGGGGATTCGCAAATCAGGTTTAAATTATTCCGAATTTCTGAGGTTGACAGGAACACTCCTATTTTGTGATCTATTGGTGAGCAATTTTTTCTTCCTATGGTTGGAAATTAGCTACCGTTCACATAGGAGAGGATTGGAGCTGGCTTCCTGATAGATGAAGAGCAGGCTGTTGGTGTAGATGAGAAGGACTATACTGTGTGTGTGTGTGTGTATAGAAATCTAAATTAACTTGCAATTTTTAATGCTCCTTTAATTCTGTGAGGGAGCAGGACCCTTCCAGCCTAGAGGGAATCATAGCCAAGTTTGGGTCAAAGGAATAGTCACTGGACAGACTGGCTTAGAACCTAAGCACTAATTAGTCTGAGAGTAGGGAGCTTCTTTCTTTCTTTTTTTCTTTCTTTTTTTTTTTTTTTTT